>VWPU01004578.1:0-26269 GCA_013398955.1 Callaeas wilsoni
CCCCCCAGCTAGTTAGTCTGTGAATTATAGCAGATTTGGCCTATTTTTGGAGAGTTTTGAGACAGAGATGCTTACAACAGCTTGCAGAAAGGACAAGACTTGCTTTTGTAAAATTATCCTTAATGTGCCAGCATCTGCGTAACTCAATGTTGCTGCTATTTGGTCTGTAGGTTTCAGGAACTTCTTTTTTGCCAGTCATCTCCCTGTTTCTGGAGGTAGGGAGAGGTAAGACCTTCCAGCCTGGTGAAAGCACAAAACTTGATTGTGTTTTCAGATGAAGCTCCAGCTGCAAGGTGCACAGCCAACAGAGGCTAGCAATGGTCACACCATACATCTTGCTGGCTTTTTTCAATTTATTTTTGTCACCCCACAAGTACTACGTTCTCTGTCCCACTACATTCTGGAAGAATTGTTTGAAGAAAGACAACAAAGGACAAGATGATAGTATTATACCGTTTGACATGGCTTTCAAGGGATGGTATGAGGCTCCAAATCATTCCTTTGGTGCAGGAAAGAGAGATGTTTTATTTGAGGAAAAGAAGTGGACAACTCTTAAGCCTGCAGCTTTCAGTGACAGTCTCTTCCCTATTTTCATCTTGCTGAAATTCAAGATAAATTTTTCTATCAAAATTTCTACATATAACTGGGCAGTAAAGAGTGCTGGGGGTCTGTGGATGGCTTCACTTTTTATACTTCTTATAAGAAAAGGTCAGGATTGTTAATTTATGTTAGAAAAAGGCGCAGTGTGCTGGCTTGTCTGTCAGTGCAGTCAGTACTTGATCCATCTGCTTCAGCTTTCTGTCTGCAACCAGCTGAGTTGAGCAGTGTGGTTGTGTTGATTGCTGCCTGCAACACTGAGGGTGTTTCGCTGGACAGAGACTATGCTATTTAAAGTCTAATCATCTTTATCATTTGAATGGGAGCAGAGGGGAGGAATGCAGAAATGCAGTTTTGTTTGTGTGCCTCGTGTCTGCTGGCACACAGCTTCTGTGGCAGCCACTGAGAAAGCACATTTGTCTCAGGCTTAGTTCCCTGGTCTTACTGTGTTTTACAAACTTTCCTGGTGAGTGCTGCACTTTAGGCCTTCACACATGAGTATGGACTTAGTGAGGGAGTGACCAGCTCTGCTTGAGATGTGAGCTTGAAACACGTGGAGGTAAGAGGGTAGTTAGAAATCAGGAGATTGGCCTTGTGCTATGTTAAGGTAACTGTAAGACCAATAAAATGAGCATTCACAAGTCAAGAAAATCTGGAATTGCAAAATGCTTGCTGTATCAACCCAGACACAGCTTGGCAGTAATTGCTGTAGGATATGTAAATTTAAGCAATGAGGCTTCTGTGGTGGCAACTGCTAGGAAAGACTGCAACGTACATCAGCTCCTCCAAGACCCAAATGCACTTTTTACATTCAAGAGGGAGTTGTCAGCATTGAGATCCTCGCAAACAAGCTACTGAGGCCCTAAATCAGCAAAATACCTTTAAGCATATCCTTAAGCACTTTGTTGTTGATGAGGGGAGACGTAAGCTCTTAATTATTTGTGCTGAACCAGGGAGCTGGGAGGCTCTTTGAGTATCTTTTAAAACACTTAAACGTTAGCTGTGTCCTGAAATGCAGAGCCTGAGATGCTGCTGCCTTGCCCTCTCTCCAGCTGCACTAGTCCTCTGTGAATAGGCTCACTAACCTTCAAGTAACTTGCCTTGCATCTGATTCTTTGTGGGAATTTTGCCTATCCCAAGTGCTTATCAGTTTAGAGGAATAGGCATGATGCTGTATTCAGCTTTAACTGGAGCACTTTTGATAACTGTCCATCTTATTCAAATACTACTGTGTGTGGGATTATCAAATAATCTGAAAGACAAATGGAGGATGAAGCCAGGAGGGGAACTGACTTTGTCTTTTATGTGTTTGCATCTATATCATAACCAGCTAGTGGTAGGTACTTCATCCCTATCAGCACAGCTAGCATTTTGGAGTTCACCACAGGAGGCAGAAAAAGGGAGAAAAGAGCTCCCCATCCCCTCCCCAAAGCAGCAGGCAGCCACAGCTGTTCTCAAGGAGAAGGTTTGTGTCAGCAGATCTTACACAGCTATGCTCAAAAAGTTTGTGTCAGCAACCATAAAAGCTGGCCCATCAGCATTTCTGTTTTATTCCATACACAAAATGCATATTACTGAACAATTATGCCAAAGGCAGGGAATATTTCTTGATAGCACAACTTGGAAGTAGCATCTCCCTGTGGGAGCAATCATGTCACATGCAACAGAAGTCTGTGTGGGTTTAGATGTAAATCCTTGTTGCGAGTACTTATGGTAAGATTGTGTTTGGATCCGAGTCATTTGGTGTTACATCTTGGCCAAGGTAGTCTTGGCCTGATCCAAAGTTCATGGAAAGTAGTGAATTGCTTGTAATTCTAAAAATCTTGTTCAAGCATGCTCCCCAAAAGCATATTCATTATAAAGGAAGCTTAGTGATGTTTAGATTTTTGGCCTCCAAAGTCTTCGGAGAATACATAAATGACACAGTGATTTTGGTGTGCAGTTCAATCTATCTGGTGTAAAGAGCAGAATAGAGAACTAGGGTGAATTTTGAATAAAAATTGATTTACTGCTTTAATATATGTTTACTGCTCTAGCTCAACCGCCATTTAACTGTGTTTTGGTTGTCTCCATTAAGAAAGATGTTTTAATTCCTCTTTTGTCAAAAGTCACAGTTCAGAGCAATTATTTAATAACTTCGGCGGAGGAAGAGAATTGAGTTTTAATTTCACTTTTGATTGAATGAGCCCTGCTTTTCTCCTGTGAATAGGCAACAACTTGCTGCACAGTCCTCATCCCTGCTTATGGTAAACACAAGTTCTATAAGAAACAAACCAAAGAAACCCGAGGAAAACATCATGCTTAAAGTAAGGAAGTAGGAGTAGAGAAGTAGGAGAAGAGAAGCATAAAAATCCACAGACACCATTGTGGATTTGATATCTGTCCATATAGAGGAGCTTAACTAAGTAATTGCATGAATCTCCAAGTCTGATTTCTGATAATACAAACCTCTTTGGACATGGAGACTCTAGTGATCCAAATCAGTGTCAAAATCACTGTGATACTGAGATCTGCCTTGCCTAGTTGTTGGTTGTTGTCTCCAGTCTGCTGCTGGAGGTAACCGCTGCAAACCCCTCAGCCAGCACAGCAGATTTTATGAGACACCCATTTCTTTTAAGCAGCCTTCAAGAGTATTTATGATCGATCTGGATACCTGTGCAAGGCAATGAAGGGAATGCAATTGGGTGTGCTCAGAAGTTTGCAACCAGGCCACTGGTGCCAGGTGATAATACCAGCTGGGAGGGGGTGTGCGTGTGTGTCACTATAACAACTTCAAAAATTAGAAACAAAACTACATACGCCAAAATGAAACAAAACAAACAAAACCCACAAAAAAACCCCTCACTGTCAACAGGAACAGCAAAGTCTGTTGCAAAGTCATCTGACCACAGCTGAAGCCAGACTTAAAAGAAGACCCTGTCTTTGTAAGAGCTAGCATAAATTTTAACAAAACAATAACAACGGATGCAAGGTAGAAGAAACGTTTTCATGGAGTTGTAGTTTCTCTTTTCCTTTCTCTTTTCCTTTCTCTTTTCCCTTCTCTTTTCCCTTCTCTTTTCCTTTCTCTTTTCCTTTCTCTTTTCCTTTCTCTTTTCCTTTCTCTTTTCCTTTCTCTTTTCCTTTCTCTTTTCCTTTCTCTTTTCCTTTCTCTTTTCTCCTGAAATCAGGAGACTCTCAGAAAAGAGAAAAAATCAAGTCATTTCGTATGCAATATTTTCTGTTTTCTCCATGGACCTTCTAATAATATGGTATTCAGTCAAAACAAATAAATGAATACAACAGATTTTACTGTGTTGTGTTTATGAGAGAATGACCACATTAATTTGTAGCCATATATGCAGGCACAGTCTTGTTCGTCTCAGAAAATGAAAACAAGTGTCCTAAGGTCTAACTGTGGGTGTTTCTGTATAAGCTAAAGAATAGTTCTGATATCGTGCCATCTTGAATATCTCTCCACCACTTAGGGACTGAGTCGATAGTCATATCCAGTGATGATTTGTTTTCTCAAAACCTCCTCTGCAGTAGTACCTTAATGGCTCTGATGTGCAGGGTACCACCTGCCTTCTGTCCTGTAGGTTCAGAGTCTGGCACTGGCCAAGAACGTTTGTAGGTACCACACAGTGTTTCCGTTATGTTCCTCATCTGACTGCACACCTTCTTGCAGGTTATCTAGAAGCTAGGATGTCCTCTCTCCATTGGTTAATGGTGTCCATGAAGTGGGTGAAACTAGTGGAGAGAAGCTCTTGAGAATTTTTAATCCTGTAATGTTTCGACAATTCAAATAACTTTAGTGACTCATGAAAAGATAAGGGGCACCAACTGTTTCTCTTTGAGAAACTTCTCTAACTGCCTAGCAGAGAGGAAAAGAAGGGGATCAAGCTGATTCACTTGAAAAGCAGTCAGTTTCCTCTCTGTCCAGCCAACCTTAGTGTCTTCAAAAATACTTTTTCCTAATAGAGAGCTTAAATTTCTTTTTTTTTTGGTTCAGCTTTAGCCCTTGACACTAATGCAACTAATCCCAGTGAAAATATTTCTCTTCCTTTCAATCATTTTTTTCCCTGTGAATATTTATATAGTTATTTAGCTCTTTCCTTTTAATTATTTTCTCTTTAGGCCAAATAAATTTACTTCTTGTTATCTTACTTTCAAATTGTATTTTTAAATAACAAAGCAGTGTTAAATATAGTTTAAATCAGACAACATAATGCATCTGAGATTTCACAATAATTTCAAAATTAGACTTTAGAAGACAATAGTTTCCATTTTACTAAGACCAGCAATACAATGTTATTAATTAGTCCCTTGTCAGAAATTTTTGAACATTTTAAATAATAACTGTCTTTTAGAAGTAATTTACTGTGTGTTACTGGCATATAAAAGCCTATTGTCACACTTTACATGAATTCTCCATCCTATTTTAATACTAATTACAATGACTACTTTAGTGTTTAATTTTTAAACACTGAATTAATTTTTCTTTTGCTTGTTAAAACACTGTGAAATAGCTTGGAAAATTCTGTGACATTTGACATTGGATTTCGTAATGCTTGATGGAAGGTATTGCATGTTTCCTCACATCCTGCTCTGGCAATGTTAATGCTATTCATTCTTTAGCAAGAGTGGGGCTGGGAAGAAGTCCAGGCTTATCCATCTATTCCTGAGGGAACTGGAAGATCCAGGGGATTATGGGATTCAGAGATTCTTAACTTCTAAAGCATTTGTTTGAATTGCTAGTAACTGAGAAGTTTAATATACTAAATATATTTGCAAAGCCTTTTACATGCAATTTGTATACCAAATGGGTGCAGGACTTGAAGGAATGCTAAGTAAGTTTGCTGACAATAAAGAATTGGGAGGAACTGTTGACTTGGAAGCAAGGAGGCCCTGCCGGGAGACCTTGACAAATTAGAGAAATGGGCTGTCAACAGCTGTGTGAAGTTTTAACGTCTGCTCTTGGGCTGGGGCAACCCTCGATGTGCATTTGTGCTGGGGAACAAGCTGCTGGAGAGCAGTGAAAAGGACCTGGGAGTCCTGGTCGATGGCACGTTGAATCTGAGTCAGCAGTGCCCTGGCGGCCAGGAGGGCCAAGCCTGTCCTGGGGGGCCCCAGGCACAGCAACAGCAGCTGGGCAAGGGAGGGGATTGTCCCGCTCTGCTCTGCACTGGGGCGGCCTCATCTTGAGTGCTGGGGGCAGTTTTGGGTGCCACAATGTAAGAAAGACATTAAACTATTAGAGAGTGCCCAAAGGAGGCATACAAAGATGGTGAAGGGTCTTAAGGGGAAGCCGTGTGAGGAGCAGCTGAGGGCACTTGGTCTGTTCAGCCTGGAGGAGAGGAGACTGAGGGGAGACCTCATTGCAGTTACAGCTTCCTCATGAGGGGATGGGGAGGGGCAGACACTGATCTCTTCTCTGTGGTGACCAGTGAAGGGACCGGGGGGAATGGCCTGAGGGTGTGTCAGGGGAGGTTTGGGTGGGATATTAGAAAAAAGTTCTTCACCCAGAGGGTGTCTGGGCACTGGAACAGGCTCGCCAGGGAAGTGATCACAGCACCAGCCTGATGGAGTTCAAGAAGCATTTGGACAATGCCCTCGGGCACATGGTGTAACTCCTGGGGATGGATCTGTGCAGGGCCAGGAGTTGGACTTTTATGATCCTTGTAGGTCTCTTCCAACTCAGGACATTCTATAACTCTATGAAATGGTATCCTGCAGTGAGTTTTTCAGTGGATATTCTCTCCTGAAAAAGTTATATAGCAGTTAACAAAGATGTATCAGCTGGAATTTGGCAGAAATTATCTCTTAGCACAAAAATACTTTTCTGCCTATTTGATTTGTTCACTATAATTTTTACATACAATATTGCTAAGTCATTACCTGGTGGTGCATATAGATCTGTTCAGCTCAGATTTGTAGATACTCTATTGAAATTAAAAGCAGAAGTGATGAGGGTTAAAGGTTTATTACTGCTTCCTCACTAAGATCTTGACTACCCCTGGTTAAAACTTCTAAGTGCACTTCAAGGCAGAGTTACTGAGATGCCTGCAGTGTGTGACTAAAAAATATTCTGAAGATGGATCTTTTGAAGGGTTTGACCAATAATTTGAGCTTTGCAAACTCATGCCTTTAGCCCCAAGCACTGGATATTTTAAAGCAGGCTCATAATGAATGATGGAAGTTTACCTTTTCCAGGTGACAGTCTAAACACATTGCCAATATACCTAGTTTAAATTTACTAAGCAAGTAAGCAGTAAAATAAAGTCTACAGAGGTATATAAAACCGGGGCTGCTTGGATTTACTGACAATAGATGCATGATGAGTATTATTAAGAGGCAATTTATGCTGACTTTCTAATAACTCTCTGCTAAAATATGTATTTCAGGCAGTTCTGTCAGCTTTATTCTTTTTAATTTTGGTCTAAAGATTTTTATCTGATGTGATTGTTTCCTTTGGGGATTATAAAATGCATAAATTTCTCAAGGTGAGAGAGTTTCTGTGATTCATTTTTCTTGGGCTCTGTTGGTTAAGATAAAACTCCTTATCAGCGTCTGTAGTGTTGTTTTTTACTCTGAATTCTTCTCTTAAATCTTCAGTTTGATTTAAAACTACTTATAGCATAGAAAAAGTTTCTTTTCTGTATGAGTGCAAGAGGTCTCTGTACTGGTGTGGATATAGGAAGCCTTATTCTTTTCACAGGTGGAAAGAAACGGTATTTGAATTCACATAAATTTGTTTGTATTACAGCTAAGTTCAGCCTGTGATCATGTTGAAAGAAGCTAGAATCTGAAGTCTTCTGGGAAAATCTCCTGCCCTAAAACTAAATGTATATCATTTTATCTAAATTTTCAAATGCAAGTGATTTAAGCCTCATGTCTTTAAGTATTAAAACTGTGTTCAATGACAAAGATGTGTCTTGCTTGTCCAGCACAAACAAATGCAGCCCCTGGTCTGTCTGGCTTCTTGCTTCTGGTTCAAAAGGGCACTGGTATCTCGTGACTCCTTTGTCACACTGATCAGCCCATGTAGATGTAACTACACTTAAGACTGCCTCTAATGTCTAGAAAGACCTTCTAGAAGAAAAAAATTAGAAGACTAAATTTTACTCCTTTTTGGAAATGGGTAGATGAAAGCTGATACAGATTCTGGTTAAATTTCTTCTAAATTACTGTGACTTTCCAGTACTAGCCTACAGATGCAACAAGAATCTCTGGCTGGGTTCGGTTCAGATCCTCAGGCACAGTTTTTTACTACATATCCTGCCTAGCCTCCAGCTGCTGCTCCAGAAGATTCTGTTAAAACCTGTGTCCTACCTACCAGCCTTGTGTGGGCGTTCTGGTTACAATGGTGTTTGTTGTGGATCAAGCTGAATCAGTCTCCAGGCTCTATGGACTGTGTCTGCCTTGACTTCTCAGGTAGTTCACACCCCCAGCTCTCAGGCAGACATGATCAGGTGTCCAGTGCTGGCCAAGATTCCCTTCTGCTGTCCTCCTGGTTCCTAGTTACTGTTGCAAAAAGACACTGGTCTTGCAGAAGTCTCATGTCATCTGCAAACTCTGGCTGAACTCCAGAGTGTCTCAGAAGTATTAGACACTGTTTCATGTAGAAGCTGATGTCAAAGCAGAGGGCTCTGCTCTGTTACCAAACAACCACAGCTGTCCTGTTGTCCTTTTGAAGGAGAGGTGCATAGAGATTAACTGGGAGTAGCCTGTTGCATGTAGTAAGGGATGGGATTAATTTCACCTAAGTTTAGAGATCAAACTCTTAGCTAGTCTACAGAAGGAGTCTAGACAACAGTTTGGTGATATAGAAAGGGTTTTGTGATGAGGCGATGCCTGAGCTGAGCGAGATGATGGTGCCTACTTCTTCCTCATGGCTGAAGAGCAAACCTGGGTGGCTAATTTGAACTGCAGCCTTGGAGTGTACCCTGCATGGTCTGCTAATGAAACCAGGATTAGACTGCAGGTGTGCTCTGAGGCACAGCCCGGGACAGGAGCAGCCCGGGACCTCAAGTGCTTTGTCTGTTGGTGTGTTGGGGACTGTACTGCAGCAAGTGTCCGGGCACTGCCTGTGGGACAGCAGCGGGGAAGGAGGTGAAGCAGGCTGTGCTCCCGGCTGCTGAGGAGAAGACTCCTAGCAGGTAGATAGGTAAGGCTTTAAGACATTTCCATTGAAGATATGAAGGTAGCTAGCCAGGTCTGAATCCATGCCTGGGAAATCCACTATATGAGTAGGGCTACAGCCCACTAAAGTATCCCCTCTCTCTCTCAAAACACCCATTTATGAGCTTGATGGCTACATGAAGCCATTTTATGTGAAATTCAATGTGGACTAGTTGCTTAAATATTTACCCACTTTCTCAGGGCGAGCCATGGCATATGCTAAGTTCCACATTGCTGCTGCCACACTACAGTAGTATTTATGCACATTACCCTTAATAAGGTTAATTGAAACTTTTCTAGAATGGTTGCATTACGTCTACAATGTAGACATAGTTCCTTTCCAGGGGATTTCCTGTAGGTCTTGAGCCATCTTCGCAATCCTCAGACACAAATGAAGACACTTGAAGACATTTCCTCCTTGTAGCAGGCAGAAGTTTGCTGGGGAAAGTCCTGTGGTGCTGGCTCTAGGCTGACTAACCAAGTGTGCAAGATTGTTGTCTATGAGTACGTTGCTAACTTCATAGTTGTACGATGATCTAAAAGCTGACTCTTTTTTGTTCTCTTTGTCATCCTGTCATCCTACTATAGATCTATATATATACCCCCACACGCATAGCCACACAGTTATATATGCAAACACACTGTAATGGGGAACGTGGGTGGCTGTTCTCATAGTTCTATTTGGAAAGCTAAAACTAGGCTTTTGATGTTAAAAATGGTGTACAGTGCCCAGAGCAGTGGTTTAGCTTTGCCTCCTCTCCCTGTTTGCTGGGTAACCATAGCTACTGCACTTTCCTTAGCAAGAACAGATTTGTGAGAGATTCCTTCTTGCAGAATTACTGGTGTAATTACAAATACCAGCAGAAAGCTTCTGCAATGGAAGTCCAGTTTCTTCTACTGCTTCAACCTGTTTCCTGGCATACCTGCTCAAGCCATGAGCAAAACCTGCCCCTGGTTTGCTCAGTTGCGTACCTGTCACCCCTCTAACTGGTTTTGGTTGACCAGAGCAGCTGACACCACCTGTCCCTGATCTAAAGAAAATAACTAGTAGTTCTGCCTCTGCTGCGTATGTTGATGTTTAGCCATAAATCCTAATAGATTGATTATCCTGAATTGTTTTCACCAGCTATTGGAGATGCAAGTGTTAAAAAAGTAAAAGCCCCTTCATAAAAAGCATGCAAAGATTTCAGGTCTCCTGCAGACAAGGCAAGCCAGGAGGGAGAATAAATCATCACAGGCACTGTGGTACTGATGATTTGTATTCTTGTAGCACCTATTCCTTAGTCCCAAACAGACACAAAATAAAAGGTATTCTCCTGCCCCAAATGATGGATAATCTTGGCACAACAGAAGGAAAATAGCAGATGGGTATAGATGCATCAGGAATACAGTCAGCCTGGGTCAGGATAGTGCCAACCTTATCTTAGCAACTGTCTAACTTCAGTTGAATTTCTGAGGCTTTATGACTTTAGAACATTTCAATACGGAGATACAACGCAAAGACTGTCATTGTGCTGTCATAAAAAAAAAAAAAAAGGAAGACTATTTTGTAACCTTTCTAATATGTAGGGAAAGGCTACAGTTTCTTTATTCTTTTAGTGATACCTATTTGCCATGTGGTTCTTGTGTGAATGTCACCAGACACCTGAGCTCAGGCAACTGAATCACAGCCCTCCTCCCTGCTAACACTGAAGATGTCTGATCAGAGCCTGTGAACATGGTGTACAATCTTCATTTGGGTAACCTCAAGTGTTGGTGTAAGAGTAGCAGCTGAAAAAATGGCTTAGTGTTGGAGGGATGCTCAGCCTAGATATATGCAGAGCTAACATCACACTGGGGACAAAGAATTCGATATGGGAGTGGAAGAAAGCTGATTTTCACTAGCTGGGCTGAGTGGGCAGAGATCCTACACAGCATGTTCTCAGTTAAATTCTTTAGGTTACCATTTGCCCGAACAGCTTGTCAAAGCGGTGTTCTTGTTTTGAATGCCTCATCAGGTGTGTCACATCGAACCGAACACTGTCTTTGCGCTTTGTACTCAGTGACTCAGCTTTGCAGGGAATAGGTACAGCGGGAGCTGCCCCTCGGGGGCAGTGCTGTGGGCATTTCTGTAGCCTGTGCTGCTGTCAGCCTGACTGCAAACCTGCCTCGGCAGCAGGAAAACCCACCTGCATCTGGAGAAGTGGGGGTCAGCTCTACTGCCAGACCCTGTGCCCTCAGGGCAGGGCTCTGGTACTCATGTGCATTTCACGTGCTGCATGGGAATACCTTGCACAGAGCGGGTGATGGTGTTTGTGGCAGGACATATCCTCCCCCTCTCTACCACTGATAGTTGGTGCAGATACGGATGAGATAACCCAGGGGCTGAAAGGCCCAGCAAGGGGTCATCTCTGGCGCCAGCAAGGCTCAAGCCTCAGCTAAGAATCAACATCTTAGTCTGGAGAGCTGATGCGGAAAGAGATAACAGAGATATTCTTGACTGAGAGACACTGTTTTATAAACTATAAAAGATACACGACTTTTCACGGAAGCAGAAGCCTTCTACACACACACCCTGAGAGTGTGGGAGACTTCTCCCCGGAGCTTGGACACAGATTTCGCAGTTACTTTCCTGGGAATTGAGGGAAAGGATCTTGATGTGTGCCCCACCCACAATTGGATGGTAAGATACATTGGATCCTAAGTTATATTATTTCTTCGCTAGCTGTAAAATTAATGGTACCGTAAACCTTGCGCTGTATATACCTACTAGTAGTGTCTTTTTATTCTTAATCCTGTGTAGTAGATAGTTTGTTTTAAGTCTTATGTCTGTTACTTTTGTGTCTATTAAATAAATAATTCGTTCTATAATAGACCGAATCAACCATTATTAAAGAACTTGCGAGCAAAGTGCGTCTTGAGGTGCTGGCGACCCAAATAAAGCTACTGCCTGCTGCCAGAGGCCTGGGCAAAAGGCAGAGACTTAGCTAAACACGCACATCCATTCGTAACAGTATTTCACAGACCTCTGCCTGATGGGAGCCCAAGGTAAACCTTGGGGCTAGGAAACCAAGTGATTGATCCCCGAGTCCTGCACCATCTGCTTGCAGCCCACTAAAGGGAAGGCACATTGCTTTCTCAGCATTACCCATCTCATCCACCCTCCCATGCTCTTTATGTTCAATTTTCACATCACTTGGTTCCATTTTGTCTTAGTTTTGAGCTAGTTGTGTAGGTGAACAGTGCTGTTGTACTGCCATATGCTATGTGACTTGCAGCAGTGCCTGCATGAGCTGAGATCCCAAGTGTATCACTCAAGGTAAGGGAAGTAGCTTGCCATGGCTTTGTACAGGGACGTGGAACAATAAGTCCTTGATTGGAACCTCTGGATGTTAGTTTAATGCAAGCAATGACTGGTTCATTTACAAGGAGAATGGGAGTGATGCTGCTGTTATGATAAGTAGACATAAGGCAGCATGTAACTTTTGTTCACAGCTGAACCTGTATGATTTTTCTAAATTGTTGTATCACTTAATTTTTTTACCTGTCTCCACTCTTGGGTAAAATAAATGCTTTCAGTAAAAAAAATTCTTGGTTATTTTAATGTATATTTGCTTTTAAAATGAATAGGAAGAGATAGAGAATGAAGAAGCAGCATTACATAATGTGTGAAGCTGTATTGTAAGCAGAGATACCCATGGAAGACCACAGCTGTCTCCATTACCATGCAGAGAAAATACAAGAGTATTAATGTCTGATTATATTTGAAGAAAGTAGGAATATTTTGGAACAAAAATCACAAAGATTGATTTTAAATTTTAGGTTTTACAGAACATTAGTTATTAAGAGATATATAGAATTGTGTCTCTTTAGTCTTGTACAGAGTATGCAAAAATTAAATTTTTGTTGTTCCATGTAGAATGTTACATTTAGTCTTTCTGGTGTTTTTATGCTATGTCAGAAAATCAGTGCAACAAAGTTTCAATTTTATAGTTATGAAGTTGGAGTTGTTCTACAGTTTTTTCCTTGATATGCCTGCATTACAGATCAAACCACTAATGAGATAGCCTTGTTCCAATATACTTCAGAAAGGTTGTGTTGTTTTTTTTTTTTTTTGTTTTTTTGTTTTTTTTTTTTTTTTTTTTTTGTTTTTTTTTTTTTTTTGNGCATGTTTTGTTGGGCTTTTGGGTTTTTTTAAGTAAAAGATATTTTGATCCTTTAGTAGCAGCTTTGCTAGAATTTAACTCAGAGTAGCCTACTCAGGAAAACTCAATTTTAACATATATTTGGATTAAACTATGAAGGATTGAAAGAGTTTGCTTATCTTAAAAAAAAAAAAACCCACACCAATGTAACTATGGAAATGAGCCAAATCAATTTTTAAAAATCAGAATTATTAGAATCATATCAGTTGGAAAAGCCCTCTAAGATTATCAAATCCAACCATTAGCCCAGCACTGCCAAGTCTACCACTAAACCGTGTCCCTCAGTGCCACATCTACACATCTTTTAAACACCTCCAGGGGTGGTGACTCAGCCACTTCCTTGGCCAGCCAGTTTCAGTGCCTGAACAAAAATGCTAAAAGAATTAGGTATGCTAAATATTAATTTTTTCCTTCCCAAGAATAAAAGTGTCTATTTGTGAAGAGGAAGGATAAAGGGTTTTGTAACTTCCCCAAAAGTATGCAAATAGATTGCATGATTAAGACCTTAAAGGCTGTGAAGCAATGAAGGCATTGATAGATGTCATGTAAAGCAATTCTTGTAATGATCACTTGAAGCAGTAGCTCCAAAGTGTAGTGCTCTGGCTGGGATGGAGTTAACTTAATTCTTAGCACTTCACATGGCGCCACGTTTTGGATTTGTGGCTAAGACTGTGTTGGTGACACTTCAGTGGGTCGTCGATTAGCAGTGCCTGCCCAGCCTGAAGGTTTGCTTTTTCCCACTCTGCCCACCAATGAGGAGGTGGGGGGCACAGCCAGGGCAGCTGACACAAATTGGCCAAAGGGATGTTGTACACCATGTAGCATCTTGCTTAGTAATAAAAAGTGGGTTAGAGGAAGAAGAAAGGACAGGGGGTGGCTTCCTAGGTGGCCGGTGTTCAGAGACTGGCTATGGCAGGTTGTGACAGACTAACTTCCTTTGGTTGACTTGGGTTTTTTTTGTTTTTTCTTTACCTTTTAAACAATCTTTATCTCAGCCCACGTGTTGTCTCAGTTTTGTTCTTCCTGTTTTCTCCCTCTGCCCTTCTGGAGTGGCGGAGTGAGCAAGCAGCTATGTGGGTGCTTGGCTGTTGGCCAGGGTCAGCCCACCACAGTCTTTTTTGGCACCTGATGTGGGGCTTGAGGGGTTTAGGATGACAGATTTGATCAGAGTGTGCTAGACTGAGCTTACAGCTGTTATAGATACTTAGCTGTTACTTGGCAGGCTAGTGCTTGCTCTTCCTAGCTCTGATTATGGCATATTTGCTCCCTTACCTGCTCCATTACTTTCTCCCTTTCTTGCTGTACATTGAATTCCAGGGTGTGTCAATGGCTCCGTTCTGCTTTTGGTGCTTTCTGTGGTTTTTGTCACTTGGTTTTGCCTTGCCTGGGAAACCTATGATAAAAGAACTGTCCTGAAGCCAAGCCTGGTATTTGCCCTTGCATCACTGCCTCCCAGTCTCTGGAGAACCACATTATGAACCAGCAGCAGTTCTTGCTCTCCTCAGCCACTTTTTGGGGAGAGTGAAGCACCTCTCCCTTCTATGTTGTAGATGTTTCCAGCTTTATTGCAATGACCACTCAGTTTCTTGAACATCCCTACTCAACCAGATGTGAGCCGTGAACCTGATTTTGTTCTCTTGTACGGGCAGCCAAATGCTGGGGGATGTGACACAGAGGTCTGTCCTGAGGCAGCTGATCCCTGGGTGGCCACAGCCGGTACAGCTTGAAGCATCAGTAGCAGTACAAGAGGTCATGCTGGAACACCTCAAAGCACCTGACCATGGACAAGCCCAAAACAGAGCAGCTACACCCCTGGAGGCACTGCAGCCATGGGTAAGGCTGTGTTGGAAAAGGCTTCCTCTGAAGGACTGTGACCATGGATAAGGCTATGCCACAGTAGGTATAACCCTGAAGAGACTGTAGCTTACGGATAAGGCTCCATTTGTAGCAGGTACAACCTGCAGTCTGTGGATAAGGCAGCTAGGTCAGTAGTGCTGGAAACGGTCTTGGTGCTTTGTTTTGTAGTTTGCCCTGTTCTTTTGCAGCCATTAAAAGTTAACTGGTAGGTAATAAAATCATAGTTAGTTTACTACAGTTTATGCTTGGATGAAGCCCTGAAGCTACTGCTGTAAACAAAAGCCCAATTTGTATTTTGAATTTACTGATCATATCTGATAGAGGTAATCAACAGGTATTTTACATCCTCAGTTAATTCACTACCTTATGCCTTGTGCCAGACTTGTTTCTGCCTTTGTTTATTGGATGTTTCCTTTGTTAAAATACTGAATTTTAGAAAACTAGTTCACCATCCATTTGGTGGTTATTTGTTTCATTCTCTTTTGAGTACACAAATTCAGCTATCTCATCTTTCTAAAGTCCTCCAGTGGTTAATGGAGCAATGGACTCTTCCAGGATCCTCTTCACTTTGGGATACATTAGCAAGTAGTGCAATCCAGTGACAGACCTGAAGAACAAAATAGTCAGTGCTGAGAATCTGACACCCACACTACTAAACTTAGAGATTTTTTTTTTTTTCATAATAGCCCTAATCTGGTCCCATGGACTGAATGCCCATTGCATTTGGAGTGTATTGGGTACACTCCTGAACTCCACCTTCCAGTTTATTTGATCTAAACCAAATAAAGTTTATGTTTCCTGAGACTGTGTGAATGAGTAATATGAACCAAAGCCCAGAAGGGGGAAGAATTGGGAACTTATCTATAGAAGCTCTGCTTTCTTCTGATCTAGGCTAAAATAGTAATATAGATGCGGCCGGCCTCCAAGCACTGATGTCAGATTACCGTTCTGAATTTCCTTCTGTATCAGTCTCTCCCTTTCTTCATTCTCCATAGAGCGAGTCTGTGGAGACTCAGCAGCTACTGCATTGCAGAAAAGTTGGGTGCTGAGTTACGCTGTGACTTCCATGTGACACCACTGCAGTGTGGACCTTCCCTTCTGGCAGGACCGAGCTTTTCAAGAGTCTTTTAAAGCAGCCAATTTGCCAGTGATTCATCGGATGGCCAAGCAGAATAAGCTCATGTAAATTAAAATGTTTCTAGGTGCTGAAGATGAATCACTTCTTGGGTGACTTTAGATATCTTCAGTGTTTCTGTCTGTATGCAGGTAAGTCGGTTGTGCTCCCCTTATAAAGTAGACAAAGAAAGAGGTACTTCATTGGACCTACTTTAAATGGCTATTTAAGGATTAAATGGTTTGTTACCTAGAAGTTTCACTTTTTTGCCGCTGACTGTAAGGGGACTCTGAGCAACCATTTAGACATACCCAAAGCTGCATGAGAAACCCACTTCTCCTTTCCATGTTTGAGCCAGACTTCAAAGACATACTTGAGGGCTGGTTTGTGTTTGGTTCTTTTTGTTGGTGGTGGCGGTGGTTTTTGTTGTGTTGGTTTGGGTTTTTTTGTCAGATTGAATCACTTTTCTCATTTTCTGTGATTTTCGTACCCCCTGATCTAATGATGATTACTTTCACATGTTTTATTCAGTTCCTGGTGGTTTTTGCCTCACCCAAAATGTCTCACAAACATATCAACCATCACTAGGTCTCACCCTATGGTCAGATCTCCGATCCCATTTAATCTCAGGACTGCATACAGAAATACTGATGCTGGAACAAAGTTAATTTCTCTCTCGGTGGATGGTTGACAGCGTTGACAGCCTGCAGCATATTACCATACTGAATTATCAAGCCCCTTAAAGGAATAATGAATGCTGCTTACACTGACTTTCTGCCAAAAACATCCCTTTGTAATGTAAATGAAAGAACACAGCAAAGCAGTTAGATACACGTCCCACCGCTGTGTCTGCTCAAACACACGATGCTGAAAAGGGCTGTTCCTATTCTATCTTTTTAGCCCTAACATGATGTTTACATTACCATAGGTGCTTTATTTTTCACTCTGGCACATCCTCAGACCTGTCAAGTATTTCCCTGCTTAAGGATAGCTATGAGTGGTGTTAGAGGGTGACAAATTTCATAGAAATATAATACAGAAATGAATCATTGTTTCATCTGAAGTGGAACAGGGAGATGATCATTCCATTCTAGAAACAGCAAGCACCTGCATGAGAGTGAATTGCTTGTGTCAGAGTTTGAACCAGCTCCCAAGAAACCCATCCACAACACTCAATATTGTTACTCATGCAAGGCTGGCAATCTTTATTTTTTATCTTGTTTCCTTTGAAGAATTCACTTAATGAACACAAAATCATGCATTTTTTTCTCCTGTGTTCCATACAATGTTAACAGTACCTCCTGTTCTTAACTTGTAGCCTCCTGCCACAAGGAAATACCACCACAAACATCACAAGCCAGGAAATGCCATTGCTTTAATGGTGTTAAGAAAAAACAAGGGCTTTGTCCTTTTCAACATTGATATCAAGAAGAAAGATTGCCCTTTTTAGCCATACATTTCTGTTGCGGTGTGGAGATTTTTTTTGGTTATGACAACAGTGACACAAGTATATATTGTTTAGTTGTTCTTAGCCTCTTGGTAAGGATCCTCTTGTCCCCTGAGAAAGCTGCATTTACCCCGCAAGACAACTATTCCTTGCCTCCAGTCCCTAGCCTGGATCAGTCCTTTTCGTTTTTTGTCTGTCCTCAGCTCTGCCTGATGAGTCTGAATTTGGCTGTGCTGTTTTGCCCATGTCCTGGTTTGTGTGTTGCTTTGCAATGACCTCTAATATAACAAATGTAAGGTTTGACAAAATATCTTAACAGCTTTATCCACTGTTCTGATTTCATCTGTAATTATGGTGACAATGTGGGCTTTTTTAGTTTTGCTTTTAGTACTTTTTAACAGTGCTATTGATCAACATGGAATTTGTACTCCCTTGTTCCTCTCCAAATCCTGGAATTCCCAGCTCACCTAGATGGGTTTTTTTTCTTTTGAAAAATTGACTCACCCCAAACACAGCTGCAAGCAACCCCTTAATTATGATGTAAGGAAGCATACAGAGTTCATATAGAGCAGTAAAAAAAAAAAAAGTACAAAGCATTCACTGTATTTTAGCACATTACCACCAATATTTTGCTGACCCACTTTGCCACATGCAAAAGGACATTGATGTGCTTATTTACTCATCCCTTCATCCAGGGCAGAAGGGAGCCTGTTTGGATGGTTCATTCAGCCTGGTCAGACAACAGTGTGAAAGCGTGGCAATGTCTTTCCTGAGCACGTCAAAGGCTGCTTGTATTCCAGCTGCCAGGCGGCTTCACGCTGTAAGAGGGCGTGTTACAAAATGAAATGGGCTAATTCTGCAATACTGCACGTGCTCACTGTACTCAGATAATCTTGTTCATTGCATCAGATTCCTGAAGTGGACATTTGTTATGTTATTTGTTAACACATAACTCAGATTTGTCATACCAGGAAAAGATCATTCCTATCCCTTCTTAGCTCTCTGTGTCACTAGAAGCAGAACTTCATCTCTTTAAACTTACCATCTTGCATGCTCTGTTGGGATGGCAAGTACACTGAATGTACTGATGGCACCACAGAGATAAACAGGGAAAGGCTTCTGCGGGCTCTACTAACATGTTTTCTTCAGAACAGATGAACACAATGGCATTATGATGAGTCTGTCCTGTGGTGATCTAAGGAAATCTGTGATAGGGAATATTAAAGGGGGAACAAGATAGGTAGGGGAAAAAAAAATCATTTCTTTCATTCCAGAATATGTGTGCACCAACTGCTGACAGGGTTTCCTATGAGGATCACCTTGTGTAAAATATAACATGCTTCAGTCCCATCTCAAATCACTGTGGGCCATGTCTTGCTCCTCATCGCTCCAAAGCAGTTGAATTCCTCAACTCTGCCATCATCTCCCTCCAGCCTGGCCACCCTGAAGTCACACAGAGATTGGCAGGCATGGGGAAGGATTGCTTTGAGGTGCCATCAAAGACTAAGAGGCAGGGCTGATGTGGACCTGTGTTTTCAAGTCGTGCAGAATAGTTTAACTAAGTAAACTAACCCAAATGGTTATAAAAATCACTGGGCCTGCGATAAGTACATGAAAGCCAACACCGCTGGTAGTTTCTGTTTCTGGTTGTGTGTGTTTGCTTGCTTTTGTATCTCAGTCTATGCGTCTTTGCCTTAATCGCAAGCTAAAAACCCTGTGGAGCACCAGAGACCTAATTTAAAATGTCCTCCCTAATGAACTTCTTCCCTAGTTTTTGTATTTATATAGGTTTTCTACAGATAATGTAGAAAGCATGATATGAAAAAGAATGAAAAGCGGGCGGTGGCAGAGTCAGTGCCTGCAGTTGTCCCACTTGTGTAATTTGGTCTTATGCCAGCCTCTGTCTGGAACTAACTGCTGAGGAGTTTGTTGAAGATCAATGACTTTAGGCACTTTCAAATTATCCTTGATGAAGTCTATGAAATCCACAATCATCTGCCAAGAAGCAAACTATAGAACTGCACAAATGCATATCATTTAATCTGGACTTTTTTTCACTGGTAGGGATCCTATGACTCCCATGAATCACATCAATCTTGACGTCAATTAGATCTTTGAAATAGCTATGCTGCACCATCACGACTACATAAATTCACACAGTCATATGAAAACTCAGCTAAGAAAGAACGAGAAGAGTCTATGGTCTTGAAATAGTGGTTTATTGGCAATATCATTTCCAGGGACAGCATGAGCTCCTCGTCTAGTCAAACTGAAGTGTTGCTGCTTGTTCATGCTCCACTTCCAGCTGACAGAGGTGGGTCAAACTTGTGATGGGTCTGTGTTGGTACTGCTTGGCTGCACTCCCAGGGGATGCTCTGACTGTCACCTTAAAGCGAGGCCCTTTGACCTAAGCAGAGCAGAATGGGATTCATTATTTACTATTCATTATGGATGGAGAAGGGGCTCTGCACAACTTCTACTGTGTTTAGGTGAGGAAAGAAAGCACAGCAAAGGATATACCAGGGTAGTATGATGCTGTGATTTCCCTATAGCCTTTCATACTTCTCTGTTCATCAGAGAGCCAAAGGCTGGCTATTCATTCAGAGACCAAGGAGGAGGCAGTTTTCTTGTTCATCTCCTTATCATTTTGATCTTATGCATAAGAAATTCAACAGGATGTGACAGGAAGGTTAAAGACCTCTCTCTTCCTAAAGAGGTTTATACTCTTGAGTTCTGCATACCTAGCAACAGACACTCTGAAACGAGTCCTTTCAGTCTCTCACTGGAAGTGTATTACATGATATGACCTGATTACAGATATTCTTCATGCCAGGGAAAGGGTGCTCACCACCAGCTCAGCTGGATGCTCTCTCTGTTCCTATGGGAGCTGGGTACTCAAAATTCAGTATTTTCAGAAAACCTCAGAAGTGTGGGACTGGGTCATGTCATGTAATATTAACAGCTTGAAAGTCTGATGTCTAAACCTGAGTTTGACTAGATCTTGGCTTCCTTTATAACCAGTACAAACAAACAACATTGTGATTTAGCTTACATATTTAAACTGTATGTAAAAACATATTACATATGCCTGTTTTAGGATGATATGGATAATCCTCTGGGGGTTCCTGTTTTTCTCTATTGGAGTACACAAGGAGTATCATATGATTAGCTCAGGCTTAGCGCTTACAGGTTAGATGTCTCGGGACATAAATTCCCCAAATGAGAAGCCTTCTCAGGCTTCAGAAAGATGTCAGTCTCTGTCTCTGTTTAATGTCCCAGAGAAGAAAATTCCACAGCTTTGGAGGGGTTGTGCCTACTCTGAGTACACTAAGTCATGTCCTACATCTGGCACAGGTGCCTCGTTTAGCAATTCTGAAAGTTCAAGACAGCAGATACTGTGTGCTGTCAGGTCATAAATGTCCACTTACACATCAGTTGTCAGAGGCAGTCTGTAGCACACTTTCCCAACAGAAATACGGACACTCGGGGACTTTACGGGCAGGATCAAGTTTGTAAAGAAACACCTAAATTGAGTTGTTTACACAGAGGTGTATGCCAAAAGATAACAAGGGATGTAATAGTCCATTAAATAAATGGAGCTCTGGTCAATACAGACCAGCAGCTTTCAAAGTCATTCAGCCAACCAACCAGTCACGTACAGACATAGCTGGCCTATGCCTATATATGATAAGCATACACATAGTAGGTGCATCATTTCCTTGGAGATGACCTAGAGTTGCCAAAATGTCTTCATGGGGCTGGCATCTACACCACGGGACCTCCTGAGCCTATGGAGCACCAGTGCCCTTCTGCAGCAGAAGATGGATACACTAAGGGATCTCCAAAGACACTTGGATGCCTGCATTTCTGCTTCTGCATCACACTCTCAGTTTGTCTTTCAGGGTGAAGAATTTCTTACCAGGTTCCACTGCCAAAATTACTAGTTTGCGTCATGCAGTCCAGGAGCCCTTCAGCAAAACTTAACGGCATCACCTAATCCTGTGTCAACTTCTGGCAAATTTCTTATCAGTGGGGTCAAGCAGCTGTCCTGCTGATGCACCATAGACAAGCCCACCTTCAGAAAAACTGATAGTGCCTACCTGGGTAGCTGGTTCCAGTCCATCACAAGGGTGATGTAAGACTCCAGCTATAAATCAAGGGTTTCTGCACAGCAATTCATTTAGACCATGTTGCATCCTAGAACTGGATCAGTTTCCTCTCAAGAAACCGGCTGCAGTCTTACAGTCTGTTTGAAAGAAAACAAGCAGAATCTTAGAAGCTTAAGGACTACACTGAGACTGCTTCTCTGACCAGCTAGACAGATCATCTTAAAGTAAAACACTCTTCTATTAATTTGTTCTGAAGTTACCTTGGCTGTGACCTTTTACAGACTTGTAGTGCAAGACACTCCAATAAACAGGGCTTTAGTTAAGGTCTTCAGGGTTGTAGTCATAACCCAGCAAAAATGAGAGAACTTCCACTGGTTTTAGTGAGCTTAATACACCGATCTGTCACGTCTAGCATGATTTATGTGAAGTCTTTTCTTCTCTGTAAATTAATTTCAGATTTCAATAGAAACAAATTTAGGCAAATATGCAACCTGACTTCTGAGTTTACAGTTAGTTAATCATTTCCAATGACACTCACTAGAGGGAAATTATGGAGAACTTTATAAATTAGATTCACCTTCTATAGCTACTACACCAAGCTTGGCATTTAGCAATCTGGGGCATTACTGGACTAAAGAAGAGAATTAAGATTTGCCATAGTCAAAAAATAAGCAAATGAGGTAACAAACCCCATTAAAATACCAGTCAGCTACAGCTATTGCATACAAAACATTGTATGACTTTGAACACTTCCCCAAATATATGTTGGTGTCCAAATATATTTGGACCCTTGTCTGAATGTATGTAAATGTAATACTGTAGCTCCTAGACATTTCTGTCATGTTGATGCCTTTCTGCATTTCCTAAATCCACCTTTGTATGTTTAAATATCCACCACGAATTGTTTTACATTAGCTCAACTAAATTTCACTTTACCAATGTTATTTATTTTACCCTCCTCTGTCATTTATCAAAGCGGTTCTGTAGTCTACTATATCCTCTACGGATGCATAATCCCTCCCAGCTTTAAATCACCTTAATATTAGGTTGGTAAGTCTCTCCACAGTTGTTAATTGACCTCTCTGGTATCCTATTCAAAGCATCCTTCCAAGATAATGATAAAGTACTACAATTACCTCATTTTTAATAATTTTTTAGCAGTTATCACACTATATACATGCAGCATTAGCTTTGAGAAAGCAATGTGGTTTCCACTTTGAAGTCCTTATAAAACCATGTCCTCATCAAAGAAAAAAAAAAGTGGCTTTGATTAATCCATGCTGTGTAAGATGTATATAAATGTATATAATCAGAAGTGCTTATTTTATTATAAGCGTTATGAAAGTCTGTATTTGATGTACAGTGTTTTGCAGTCCCCTAGGTCTTCTGTTGTTTTTCACCTGGGTTATGTGACAATCAAACTACTTGATTGAAACAGGTCCTCCCAGCTTTAGCACTTAGTCATCTTCCATTGTACAGGAATACTTTAGTGAACTCAAGTGCCATAAATTCACTACCTTTGCAAAAATGACTACCAGTTATGACTGTGAGGTAATGGAATTTATTTTTTTCCTAATTAAGATATGTCTTGTGGGAATCTGTTCAAGCTCTCAAATACCACCTTACAAACCTATTTAAGGTGCTAGAGCCTCTTCATGAATCCTGACTGCCTCTAGTTCACAACCAGAACCAGCAATAAGCTACAACCTTGAAAGAAGACATCGTTCACAGGAAAAATGCATATATCTGGCAGAGGGCAGATCCTCCCCTCCACCAGAACAAAAAACCCAAAATGCCAGGTAAAGAAAAAAAAACCAAAAAACCCCACAATGGCTGGCAACCTGGTGGGGAGAAAAAAATGGCGCCAGCTCCTGTCTCAAGGAAAAAAAAACCGAAACAAAAGGCTCACATAGCAGCTCCGGCAAAACAGATGGGAACCTGGTCAGTCTCTGGTGTTGGTCCCCTCTTCGCAGTAGATGAAGCACGTGAATTTGGTGTCCATTCTCTCACTGGCTCGGCTTTTCCAAGGTCTAGGGTCAAGATGAGGCAGCCCCAGCCAATTCTTCTCCTGCCGGTCATTCCATCTCATCTCACACCAAAACCAAACCTTACAGTTCACTTCAAAAAAAAAAGCTGATGGATTGCTGTGGCAGTCTTTCCAAGGCCAGGGAAAGGAAAAAAAGGAAAAAATCCCTGCTTGCCTAAGCTAACAAAAAACAAGCTAGCTAAGCAAAAAAAAAAGGACGCAGTCTGCACAGCACCATGGATGCCTGGGGAGTGAGGCTTTGAAAAAACCCACGGAAGAGCTCTAAGGTTCCCCCCTTTCCCCAGACTACCTTAAAGCTACAGCAACCATTTCTAGGCATACAGCAGACAATAAGGGAATAGACTACTCATCATAAAATCACCCCCAGACACCCCATCTTGTAGGTGGGTGTCATGTTGATTAACCTCCGGTCATCTGGGACCTCCCTGGTTAACCAGAACTGGTGGTAAATGATGGGGAATGGCTTGGTGAGCTCTCCCACCAGTCCATTTGACTCCCAGTTCTTATGAGTGCTCTGAGATCCAGATCTTTTAAAAATCCACCTAAAATTCTGTTATGAGATACGGTCGACAGCTTTGAGACTTGGCTGACAGCCTTTCTCTTCAGGTAAAACTGAGCCTTCTATAATAAAGTGCAGTTATTTGTACAAGAAATTGAGCTTTCTTGAAGGAAGATCTTTAGTTTGTGGGATTAACTGCCATGCAAACTGAATATCATCAAAACCTTCCCCTGGTTTTTGATGCACGTGCAAGACATGCTTTTGAGGCTCCACTGTCCGTAGTATAAACACAATCACTGTGAGGGAACATTGACAAAAATCTGTAGCCGGGGAGAGGAAGCAGAGCTGGGCCAGTAGGTGTTGGCCAATGGATGTAGCTGGTCAGCAGGTAGTCAAGAAAAATGTGTTCCAGACATCAGAATTTCTTAAGACAGTTCCTTAAAACTACGCCAACAGCATGGGAGGAGATACTGTGGAAGCAGGGAAGGAAATCTGCCTTTCTCCCAAATGAGGTCAAAGAAGAGGAACTCTCCAAAAATGTGACACATAAGCATGAGTGTTATAAAAGACTGTTCCCCCAACTGCAGCTCTAGCATCCAGTCTTACTGCTTGCCCTCTTATAACCTTTCTTGTGCCTGCTTGATGGGGAATTTTTATTCTTTATTAAAATGATGTCCACTAGCAAAAATAAGACTGAACTTTCCTGTATGCTACATGCATTCCTTAATATCACATATCAAAAAAGTTCCAATAGACCTTGAAAACCCACAGGGTTGGGGGTGGAGGGGATGTCTTGGCTTGGGCCAAGAGCTTTGATCTTGGATTCAGTGGGAGTAGCTGGATCCTGAGGAGGGAAGCAGCTGGCATGGTGGTGACTAAGGGGTATTGGAAAGGCTGAGTGGGTTTCATTGATCTCCATGAAGAGCACAGGAGGAGAAATGTCTTGGCCAAGACAGGTGATGGTGGGAGGCAGCAGAGGCATGGGCAGCAGAGGCAGACTGAGCTGTATGGCAGGCTCACGGCTCAGCCATGCAGCTGTTACTATATCCACGTGAGCTGCTACTGCAAACACACTTGCCTGAAACAAGGCCTGACAAACCCGGGCATTCCTAGTAATTTCTTGTGCTTGGTGTCAGTGTGTGCAGCTAACATGCTTCAAATGAACCTGAAGGAGGGTTATGTACAAGAGTGACTTGAGTGCATCTAAGCATGACACTGTGGCAGTGTGGAGTTAACTGTGGAGTTAAAATGATCTTTCAGTTTATGGAGTGGACAGGGAAACAAGAGTATATAGATGAAATAACCTCTATACTGATGATCCTGACATCCAGTTAAAATGTTGGTACCTGCACTTAAAATGGATGCTAAAACATTCAAGACACAGCAGACAAAAAAAGCACAACTTTGAGTGAGGGAATGTAAAAGGGAATTTATGGCAAGAGGCTGAAGAAGCTTAACCTGCTTGGTTTACCAAAAAAGAGGACTGAGACGACTTGATGACAATGCACATCTTTAGGAGTGGTCACCAGACACCACAGAGTTGTCTTTAAGGAGAAGGCAGAAATTCCTGAGTTTGAACTGAAGCCTACTAACCCTGGTTAGAAATGAGGAAGATGTTTTTAGGTATGAGGGTGAGCGTAGGTACTGGAACAATGTGCTAAGCCATCAACTCATCAGGTCTTCACTCCTAGCAGTGTTTCTGTCCAAAAGGCATGTGCTAGCCAAATACAAAATACACTGTCACTGTCCCTCCAAGTCGGTCCTTGAACATCATGTCAATTTTATCCCCAAACTCGCAGGAGTTTTAGGAGCAGCCAAAACTGGCTGGTTATCACAGTATTGCCCCGTCCACTCCTGTCTTCTCTAGTGCCTGTATACTCCTTGGGGTCCACCACAGTGCAACCCTTCCCATGTCTAGTGGACAGCCAGAGCTTGCACACTGCAGGTGACACGACCGCTTCTGTCCCTGAACAAAGCGTCTCCTCCCCAGACCACTGCTCTGGGGCAGCTGCCATCCCCACTCTTCTCGATGAACACCCGCACCCACTTGCTTTTCTCGTAAGCCTTCAGGGGACACCGCGGTCGCCTCTGGGAAGCGAAATCCCCGCGGGGCGCACCTCCTCGGAGGGGAGAGTCCCACTCTCCCTTGGAGCACGGCTTGCCCAGTGCCGGAGCGGCGGCGGGCGGGCCCTGGGTCGCGTCGCCCCGCCCGAGCCCGCGGTGCCGGCGGCCGGGTGCTGCCCGGTGCCCGCCGCCAG
>VWPU01004580.1:0-27929 GCA_013398955.1 Callaeas wilsoni
CCCCTCCTCGCCCGCCTCCGCCCCCCCGCACGCAGGCACCGCGGTTCCCGGCACGGACAACATGGCGGCGGTGTCGGGGGCAGGGGCTGCGGGCGGCTCCGCCAGCGCTGGCGGCCCGGAGATGGTGCGGGGACAAGTGTTCGACGTGGGGCCGCGCTACACCAACCTCTCCTACATCGGCGAGGGGGCCTACGGCATGGTGTGGTGAGTGCGGCCGCCGGGGCAGCGCCCTTGCCCCGGACAACTCCCTCCTCCCTTCCCTCCCTCCTTCCCGCCGCCCTGCCCGGCCGCGGGCCCGGCCCGCCCTTGCCCTCGGGAAGGGGGAGCAGCTCTGCCTCGCTCTCCTCTGCTCTGCCTCTCCCTCCGTGTTCCCGAGGTTGTCCCTCCGGCATCACCCTTCTTTCCCCTCCCTCCCTGCACCCCCCCGTCCCTCCGTCGGTGGGTGCAGCTGAGCGTCTCGTTTCGTTTCGGTCCTGCCTTTATTTTCTTTAATATCTTCTGCCTCTGGAGTTGGTCGCTCTCGTTATTTCCTCCGTCTCCGTAGTGCGATTGCAGACGTTCAGGAAGGGGGGGAAGGTGGTAAATCCTGCTGGCAGCCCCGCGTCCCTCCCAGTGCCCTGCGAGGACTCACCTGGCTGCAGCAGCCCGAGGTCGCGGGGGATAAAAAAGGTGAATCTGAGCATAGGAGTTGCTGCCGCTGCCTGACTTTGCTCAGGACGTGCTGTCTGTGCTGCAGAGCCGGCCGGATTAGTGCCTGCGTTAACGTGTGCAGGTGAAAGTTCTCTTCAGCTGTCCTAGCTCTAGATTATATTGCATTATAGAGACTTAGACTGAGTCTCACTAAAAAGCGATCGTGTGTGTTTGCTGTCGGTAACAGCGGTCTTAAAGAGCGAGGTGAACGAACTACAGAAAACGTGAACTAACTGGATTAAGAGTGTGAGATGAATTTTTTTAGCAATCTCAATGAGCTGGGGTGATGCTGTGTGATCTGTGTATCTAATGACTGGGTTATAAACCTGGCATGCTCAGTGACCTTACTTAGGATTTCATATTTTGTCTTCCATTAGTAAAACCCCTTCCATTAGTTAAAAAAACCCTGTAGTCCTGAAATAACTTAAGGGATGCAGATGAAAAACTCTTTTTTGTTACTGTTTTATCAGCTTTCTTGCAACACTGCCTCTGATTCTTCTGTATGGTTTTTGACCAGAGGTACTAAAAGCAACTTACAGGCTGCGACTTCATGAAAGCTTTATGAGCATTAATTTCTCTCTCTCTCTGATTAGGAATCTTTTGTAAAGCAGTGCATTTCTCAGCAGGGACACCTCACAGCCTTCAGCTGTGCGTTACAGATTTTTATAGCTGTAGGTTTTTGCACATAGTCACTGAATTGTGCTGGCCTGTCAGGATGAAGTCATTGTGTGTTTCAGGGAGGAAGCTTTCATCTAGGCCTGAGTTTAGCTGGGAGATGAGCCTCTCTCTCAGAGTTTAGCGTGGTGGCCTTCACTTTTTGTTTTTTTGCCATGGGAAGAACCTTCAAAATGTAAATCAGAAATCCCGTGTAAAAATATCCTTGTTATTGTTTCAGTGTTAGAAATCACAGCAATATATCCAGTCCAAAACTTGTTGATGTAGCTTCTGGTACAGGCTGTATTTTATTATGGTTATTTTATCATCTGAGCCAGGGCAAGGAAATGGATGCACATAATCTCAGTAGTGGCTGCACTGGTTTGCACTCACAGCCAGGTTTTCGAAGGTCCTGGGGTATAGCACTGCCAAGGTGTGTGCTGGGGACAGTCCAGTTCACATCAATGGGCTGTTAAAAACCGCGTTTCACAAACCAAGTGAAAAGCTAAAATATTTCATCACAGATCAGGGAGTGCAAGAAGCAGCACGAAAGCACTTGATGCCCTTTTTTGGCATCCCTGCGCCAATGAGCAGATACAGGGGAAACGGGGCCACTTCTGCCCCTCCAAATGGTGTGTGGTAAACTTCTACACTGAAGCTGTTTCCCCTCCAAATCCAAAAGGTTATTTTTTGTTTAAAAACTTCTTCTGATACTTTGTGTCTGCACAAAATTACTAACAAAAATTCCAAATCTCCAGTTCAGTTGAAATATGCATTTGGCTCCTGTGTTTTCTACTCTGAAATTATTAACATAAAATGCCACATTATGTATTCTTTGCTCTTGATTATTGCTCTTGTGCCTTGGGTGTGAAATGACAGGGAGCAAAGTCTCAGTTTATACCGTGTACTTGGTCAGGACAGTGTTGGATGCACTCGTTGTAGTTAATGCCGTGGCAGCTGTGCTGTATTGTGGTGACTGCGATGAAATGCGATTAGCTATCAATCCCAGCCGTGCAGGTTGTGCAGTTTAATGCTCTGTGTTTCGTGTTTTACTCTGGTTGCTAATGCAGTGAGGATCCGCAGAAGCGTCTCCCTCGGGGCGGGGCGGGGGTAGAGGGCAAGTTGTGAGTGTGCAGATGGAGATGTTTCCTGCAACTGCAAAATCCATTTAAATTTGTACACTTTAATAAAGGAAAGCAAAGCAGGCCCTGATGGTTTTGTTTTAGACCCACAGCTAATGTGGACCTCTTCAGAGATGATGGTTATTTACAAGTGCACTGTGCCATGAAGCTTGTTATATGGCAAATGAGTGTCTTTTGACTCTTAAAAACCTTCACTCTCTTTCTCATTTTTATCCTAATTCTTATGTTTCTAGGTTATTGGATTAGGAATCTGAAAACAATAAACTGCTTTTGATTATGTGAGTAAAAGGGCAAATGAAGTATTCTTAGGATAGTGCTGTTACGGTCAGTCTTCCATTTTGATTTTGCAGCAGAGAGAATAATGTTTGAGAAATATTGATCACAACATAAAATACCAGTGCAGGAAATAGAGGAAGATGTTGGCCGAAGAGACTGTACGCGAATGTTCTCTCATCTTGATTTGAAAACCCTTAGAGGCATTTAACTATTTTCCCTAGTGCAGTCATTTTTTTACATAATCAGGTTTTGAGTAAAAATAAACTCAGCAGAGCAGTATATTTACTGCTGTGTTGTGGTTGCACTTTCTCAGCTTCGTAAGCAGAAAAGGCACGTTATCAGGCCAAACCCCATCCTAATGTCCTCCAGTTCAACTCTGCCAAAAGGGTTCAGCCTGTGATACAGGCTTGTGCCTTACTCTTGTTGCAGAGGCTGAAGTGGTGGGAGGTGGATCCCTGCAGAGCCCCTTTCTAACCAGTTTTTGTTTCGGTCATTCTGCTTGTGAAACTAAGGGCTGAGCACAGAGCAAAGTTTGAGCCAAGATCCTCAGCGCTTCTTAGGACTGCAGGACATTCTTTGAGCAATTACTTAGTCATACAGTCATGTTTGTTACTCTGAGTTAATTTATCCAAATATATGTAAATACTGTGTTGTCTTCCTCCCCTCTGCTTTCACGTAAGAATTGTTAGTTGTTTTGAGGGGCGTTGGTGTAAAGTTCTTTAAGTGACTTTCCCTTTCATTCAGTGATAGGGAGTTATCAACATCAGATTCAGATGGAACCCACTTTAAGACCAGGTCTGAAAGTTTCAGAGGTACCTTTCAGACACAACAAACTGGGAAGGATTTTTGGGATTGTTTCTTTGTCCCCTAATGTGGGCTTGGTTTTATTATTAATAGTAGTATTTTTTTTAAGCAGCCTGTTAACAAGCGTTACTTCAAACACAGTGGAAGAGCAGTAAAAACATGATAGAGCTGAGCTTTAAATTTCCAGCGTGACTTGTTCTTCATCCAGTTGGTCAGTGGTAGTTTGGCAAGGATGATAATTTGACGGTAAAAACCAAAGAATCGGTTTGGAAAGAAATGGTGAATTGAATGTGGTAGGGATGTTCTCATTTTTATCCTAGTTTTTGGAAGCTTTTTTTGTCATCAAGCTTATATGAATGTGAAGTAATATCAGTGCTGCAAATAACTGCTTATAAATAAGCAGCTGAATGCAGATGAGTGCAGTTGGAAGAAAATAATCTTCAAGCTCAAATCTTGGATTTCTTGCTCTGAATTTGCCTTGTTACAAAGAGAGCTTTGTGTTACTGACATGCTGTGGAAGAGTGATATTAGAAGTTTAGGTAGTCAATAGATAAATGTTAAAGTAATACTGAAAAGAATATTTAAGACATTTGGCAGTCGATCCTTTAAAGTTACACTTCTCTCTACTGTCTCATGGAACAGCCCTGCTTTTAGAGCATTGCTAATTTAAAATGAAGAGAAGCATATTAATAAAGAAACTAAACCCAGAAAGAAATCAGGAATAGAATGGATCTGCAAGGCGTAGATATTTCTATTAAAACATGAAAACTTGAATGAGATTAATGGTTGTGTAATAGTTTCTTTTGAGTTACACGAAAAGGTAGCTTTTGCATCCTCTGTGAGGGTCAGCTTGGTGGCTAGGGTGGGCTGCTCAGTGGCAGTGATCCGAAAGAGCCGCTCGTGTTTGTGCTGATAACTCTTGCCTTGATCCAGAGAGAGAGAGCCCTTTAATGATGGAGCCGGTGCAGGGATCCGTGCCCCTGTTTGCGTGTGCTTTTAGGGAGCACAGTTCGAGTATGGGTGTTGATACCTGGTAATTAACGTGTTCTGTCTGTGTGATAAGGAGAACAGGGAGCTGATACAAGTTAGCCAACCCGCCCCAGTGCAAGGATCAGAGCAGGGAATTAGGGAGTGTAATTGGTGGCTAGTTATCAGCTTCTTCCCTCTGGGGAGAAGGCAGATGTAAGCACTTCCCTTCAGTCACTCAAGCTTCTAGCAGTTGCCTAACCTGGCGTGGGAACCCAAAGGAGCAATTAGAGCTGCTTTTCCTGCTCTCCCCGGTGATGGACGGGCGGCCCCTCAGGAGCCGTGCAGCAGGGACGGGCAGCAGCCAGAGCTTTGCAGTCAGAGCTGGCCTCCAGGTTTCTGGAAGATGAGAGGTAGCAACTTTTGCTGCCAGCCCAAAGCAGTGAGATACTGGCTTAGCTGAAGTATGCAGCTCATGGACACTTGCATTTTATAAATAAATACACATTTTTGTAGCACAGCATGATCCATCCCATGAAAACCTACAGAGATAACTTACGGGTTTTCTTTAAAGCATGCTTTATTAAGGAAATAAGGCTTATATGTTCACAGCATCTGCAGGTGGCTGCATCAGTCCATCTCCCATACCCCTACATACGATTCTAGTACTTGTTGCCTGCCTTCCATCAAATCTGACAGATGGTAGAAGTCTTAAAGATGGAAAGTTATTCTGCAGGTTTCACAAAAATAGGTATTTTGCTAGAGTGAAGAGATCCTGTATGCTGCTCCACTGAGGAAGGGATTGTATCAGGTCACATGTGAGCAATCAGACTCCCCGAGGAGACGTGACATGCCCCAGTTTCACAGATGGATTTATTGGTACTCTTGAGACCATAAATGTGTATTTGTAGGACACCAGGCTCTGTTAGTTCAGTGGCTCCTTGTTCAGGGGTGGGGATCTACAGCCCACAGAAGAGTTGGTGCTTTACCAACTGAGTAGGTGTAGAGCTCAGCTTGTGTTGAAAACTAGTACTTCGCCAACATAGTAATTTTTTAAATGCTTTTTCTGTTGATGCTTTGTCATAGTTTTCAGCCCAGATCTAGAAATGAAAATAACTGATTGATTTGGTATTTAATGAAAATATTTGATGACATCTTGCTATGGAATATTTCACAGTATAATGTAGGTTGAAAGGGACTTTCTGAGGTCATGTAGTCCAACCTCCTACTCAAAGCAGGGCTGATGTCAAAATTAGACCAAGTTGCTCGACATGTCCACTCAATATTTCCAAAATCTCCAGGGATGGAGATTCTACAACATCTATGGGCAACTTCTGGTTTTAGTGTTAAACCAATTGTCCAGTGAAACTTTTCCCCTTAAAAACGTGAGAGTTTGCCTTGCTGCAGCTCATGACCTCTTGTCCTTTGTACTCTTTGAGAAGAGTCTGGATCACTTTTCTCAGTGATTCCCCTTTATGTAACCTAAAAGAGCAGTTGAATGTTTCCACCACCATCCCTTTTCCCCTCCTAGCCTATACAAACCCAGTTTCTTCAATTTTTTTCTTTTATGTCACATCCTTCGGCTCCCTATGCATCCTAATGGTTTTCTGCTGGATTTGGTCCAGTACTGGGAGGGAGGAAAACTGGATGCAGAATTCCAGATGTGCCCTCACAGCAGGAATCAGTTCCCTTGACCTGCTGGCTACGCACATAACACAGCCCAGTCCTTGGTCAGCCTCCATCGCTGGGAGCTGGCACTGCTCATGGATGAAGTTGGATGTTGTTCTGATAATTTGGAGAATGCTTTCACTTAAAGTGAAGTACTTGGAACTTTTAAAATAATATCTGGAAAAAAATCCCAAACCCAGAAACATTTTATTAAGTGATTTCAATTGTTTTTGATTTTGATTTCCAGATCACTCAAATGAAGTGTATGGAGCTATAAACGTATTCAAAAATATAACTTCTATGTTATTGTGTTGTAAGGTAAATGAAAATAATAGTGTAATAATGTGAAATTCAGCAGTGTAGTTCATTTTAGGTGATTTGTCTGTGTAAAATCTACATTCTGTTAACTGGCAGGACAGTTATTAAAGACAATGGTTTGCTTGTGGATGGATCTCCTTTTCAGAAGGGAGCTTGTTTGCCTTTGCTTTAATACAACTTTTGGGTATATGAAGAAGCTATTTGCAAACTCATGTTTTTGCAAGATGCACAAAAAGCCAAATACACTTTGTTCTCAGCTTTGAGCAGGTAGATTAATAAGATCTAGTTCCTAATAAATGTCACTGATTCAGATGGGATTATTTGATGAGCTGTTGGTGGATACTGTGGCAGGGTTTCCTGTGCTCCATCGGGCTGCAGGAGCTGGTTTCTGTTTCACAAGCATTCCTGTCCCCACCCGTTTCCGCTGAGGAGAGCCAGCACAGGGACAGCCCTGAGTCCCCTCATCCCCTGCTGCGCCCTCCTGGTGCCCCGGCTGCCTCCACACTGCCCGGGTGTGTGCTGTGCCTCTCCAGACCTGTGACCTCTCAGTGGTGGATTAAATACTGGTTTGTGTATACGTGTCTTGTAGAAAGGCTGTAATAGAAATATTTGTCTGTTAGATTTGGGCAGAATCTTCACAACAGTCCAGGTTTAGCAGAGTCATGCACATGTTTTTACTGTCCATCTGTTTGCGGTACCCAAAATCACAACTGCCTAAGTTCTCTTAAGAGGAAATCTCTTCTCTTGGAAGTTCTTCTTTTGTATTTTAAGATAATTTTCATAAAATACTAAAATACTCTGTGGTGATTAGGATGCAAATGAGAGTTTTTGTTACATGGTGGAAAGTAATTCGTCTGTGTTGTGGGTATGTTTTAAGTACCAGCAACTCGCAATTAGACTTACAGTTTGTAATGTGCAATTACTTCATTTTGCAGTTTCTCTTAAAATCAGCAGCTGCCACTGCAGTACCTTACTTCTTGCTTGTTTGGAAGGAAGGAAGGCAGATTGCTCCGCTAAATATTGCTGATATGTCCTGAGTGAAATTTAAGGTCATTTGAGCACTCCAAATCAATACTCCCCAAAATGCTTCAGTCCGGAATTTGCCCAATTTTATTGGGATTTGGATGTTGCAAAATATCCCAAATGACATTCAGGTTGACTTTTATATTGGATTTTTTTTTAAATGTTTCATAATTGTGCAATAGCTTCCTTTCAGCTACTGTAGCCAACATGTCTTAATGCTGATACCTCCTCTGAACAAAACACCAAGCTGTGAATATGCTGAGGGATTACTGTTGGCATGTCTTGTTAGAAACATGGAAAAAACATGCAGAAAATGCCTTGTAATCTGATACAAAGGGAGATATGTTCTGATAGTGGTGGGGTGCGCACTCAGTGCTAGTGGTTTGGTGGTTTTGTTGTGTTTCGGTTTGCAAGTGAAATACTGAACTAACCATGGCAGAGTGGACAGTAGCAATGACCTTGTTTTCATCAGTGCTTTGGGATAGTTTTCATTTTGCACTGATGTTTCTACAACAGGTTTAGGAATATCTCTGCTTTTGAGTATACATGGATGATTTTGTTCTATTTTCTGTTGGAATGAAATACTGGGAACTATCTCTTCTGAAGATTTATGTGGTGTGGAATCAATTAAATAAGCTATTTATATGGTGTGGAATCAATTAAATAAGCTGATTTTAGGAGGAGTATCTGGGATATAAGTCAAATTAGAACCTTAGCAGACAAAAGACTAAATCACACTGGAGGATTTGTTAATCCCATCACCACTCACAGCTCTCTGGTAGTGCTCTCCCTTCTCTCTAGGAAAGGGGAAATGTTTCCCGCACGCATTTATGATTCCTGCTTTGCTGCTTGGGGATGTGGTGGTTGTTTTCCAGGCTCTGGAGTAACAGTGGTGATGTTACTGACCTGTCCTTTGCTGTCGTAGTGGCTTTTCGTTGCCCCTTGAGGAGCCTTAAGCACGGGAGGAGGAGATGGGCACCTCATGGGCTGTGTGGAGGCTGAGCTCTCCTGGCAGGCCCAGACACCCGGGCTGAGCTTTGCAGGGCTGAGCTTTGCAGGGCTGGCCTGTGCTGATCTCGGGCTGTGCTGCTGCTGCAGGGGCAGTTCTTCCCTCCATGCCTCCGCTCTGTTATTCCTTCCTCCACTCTTGTGCTGGGGCCTGCACAGCTGGAGCATTTGCTGTGTTGGAAAGCTGGTTTAGCTGAAGAGTGACTTCATAAAAAAATAAAATTGTAGGTGAGAAGTTGAAATGATGGACGCAAAGCCCTGTGAGTGCTGGTGCTGACACAGGAAGGGAATAGGACTGTACAGGTAAAGGCTTCTTTCCTGTTCCTGCTTTAACTTTGAGCTGCTTCAGTTCTCTGAACTGACACAAAAAAAGTCACTACTCCAACCAAAAAAGTGAGAAAGGGCAGGGATGTGAGGCACAAAAGGGAGAGTGAACCACAACCACTCCTTTGAATTCAGTGACACCTTAGGTTGTCTCATGTTGTCGAGCTCTTACAATTTTAGCCCAAAACTCATTCCCACAGGAATTTGCATATAGAGAAGAAAGACAGTGATATTTAATATCATAATATTTTATCAAAAGCAATGGGTGCCTTTGGAATGAAGGGCTTATTTCACAGATGCCAAGGGGCCTTTAAACATAGCAGTGAAGTTTGTTAAATTTGGCATCGATGCTATCAAAGGAAATAGTGGAGAGCCAGTGGAGAGCCAGTAAACCTCTAAAATAGGGAAGAGAAGTGGGAAGGGAAGAAGTAGATAAAGTAAGATGTAAGAGTTTTCTATTTTCTGAAGACTAACTTGAACTGAAGTGGCATAAAACAGAGTAGGCATATGTGGTGGTTTGAAGTCACAGTGTTCTACAACTAACGGTATAGGAAAAAATACATATTAGAAGAGATTGAGAGAATTAATTTTTTTCTCAAACAAATGAGATTAATCAAAGCATCATAAAATTAAATAACATCTTTAGCCAAACAATACATAACCTTGGATGAAATAGCCAATATTTTTCTAATGCCAGTATTAAGATGTTGTTCTAGAACTGCTATTCTTCATAGTTCTGTTTAGTAGGTGCTAACAAAACCCAAATCATCTGGTCTGCCACACCCAGGATTATGAATTGACTGAGCTTCTGGCAAAAGTAATTAATTTAACAGACTCCATTTTGCATGACTAGCTATTTGTTTTCAAAATACTAGGAGTGATCTAAGGAATTATACTATTAAGTAATTATTATGTGCATAGTAAATAGCTTAAAATTGAATTTTTTGCAAAGATCCGTCAAATTCGGAATAACAGTATTGTGCCTTTGTAACCTGTTAGAGCCTAGAATGGTTTGAGTTGGAAGGGACCTTAAGGATCAAGTAGGGGCAGCCCCCTGCAGGGACACCTTCCACTGGACCAGGTTGCTCCAAGCCCTCTCCAGCCTGGTCCGGAACACTTCCAGAGACGGGGCATCCCCATCTCTCTGGGAAGCCTGTGCCAGTGTCTCACCAGTATCAGTTAGAATTATTTGAGCAGATACAATGAAATGAAAGCAGATCTCCTTAGGAGGTTATGAAAGTGCCTTAAGAATGTGTGGTGTGAAGGGCAATAACCTGTAGTAGATCAGATCTGAGTAAAATCACTTCAGAGTAATTATTCACCTTTGTCATGGGAGGAAGGAGTTGGCGTAATTGTAGCAAGAAGCTTTACTATGAGGATTGATTTGGATTGTTAAGAGGAAGATGACTGAAGCAGTAGGTGGGAGAGGTGAAGGCAGTGCTGTTCCAGTTTGACCCAGTAAGCCTCAGAGGTTAACTGAAAGCACGGTGGAGTCTGCAGGGGTCACATGGGCACCTTGCTGGGGACTTGTGGTAAAATAAAAGGCTGATTTGGAAATTATATTTCCTTTCTCCCTTGTTGGAAAGAATAAAAATCAACTTTGAAAGAAACACCAAACAAAACCAGTTTGTTTTGGTATCTTCGGTAATAAAAAATGAACCAAAGCCTTAGCAGTGATCGTTTGGTGATGAGCAACAGACAAAAAGGGTTAGGAATATGGAGATAGGTATATATAAAATACATAAAGGACAAGGACTTTGTAAGTATGGCAGTTGCTTTGCAGAAAGGGTAATGATGAAAGATTTGGAAACCCTAAATCAATAACCTATCCATTGATACTAGAAACTTGACAAATTAAAAACTACTTTCCCCAAGATTTTCAAATAACATTTAATTAGGAGTTTTTAGGTAAGGTTGGATTCATACTGCTGCAAATTGCGTCACATCTCCTGTACAGTTATTTTAATGTTCCCTTGTTGTTCAGTCGTCTCCTGCTGCCATTTTTGTACCAAGAAAGTGGGGACCAGCTGTCAGTGGTTTTCAGTGGGGAGCTGTGTGTCACAGCAGCTCTGTACCTAGGCTTGCTCTGGACTGTCTCAATGTTGAATTCAAGGGTTTTGGCCTCTTTTTCATTATCAGCTGTCAATGCTTATAGATGTTTCCTAAAGACTAAGAAGGTAATGATAATCCATGGGGAGTGTTTGTAGCAAACCAGTAGATGATTCAAGAGTCCTGAACTACAACTTACTTGACTTTTGCCCTCAGAGTAGGAAGAAGAAGAACACGGTGCTCCTGTTAAAGTTGTTATAATCTTTCAGGTTCTTGTAAAGCAACTAGAGCCTCAAGGCTGAGGGTTTTTTAATCTGTTTGTTGTTTTTTAAAGACTCTAATGATGAGGTAACTCTCCATTTTCATGGATTGCTCACTTTCCTACATGTTAGGAGTTAGTCTGTAAAACTAAATCTTTAATGGAGAAAAGTAGAAGTGTATTAAGATGTTTCTATAGTTTATTTCCTGAGTTCACAGCTGACAAACCTGAGAAATGCTTTGTTATTGAGAACCTCTTCTAGAGAAAGCTGAGAAATCAGAACGAAACTGAGTGTGGCATGGGTTGTCTGTTCATAAACTGAGGCTTCTTGAAACATGGCAAATGGATCCCAATATGAGTAGGCACTTGTTCCTTCTAAAACCAGGTGCTGATTTTGTAAATTAGTGCTAATAAAAAAGTCTAATGAATATTACACTTGTCTTCAAAATATTATGAATAAATGGAGGAAAGTTACAAATATTTCTAGTAAACGTAGGTGTTTACAGTTGGCTACAAAAAATACATTCAACAGTGTAAAAATGACACATTACTCAGTGTCCTCGAATAGTCTTTGACTATTTTTATCCTTTTTCCAGTCTTTTCTCTTTATTAAAAAAATTGTACGCTGTAGCTGCTCTCTGTGGTTTAATCGTGTAGAAGAAAGAACTAATTATTCTGAAGAATCTGGAAGGGTTAACATCTGATTATTAAAAAAAAAAAAGCTCCAAAAAAAACCCAAAAACCCTCTGCAAATCTGCACTTCTGCAACCACCTTCCCCCATGCCCAAAAGTTGTAGCGAACAGTCTGTTAGGGTGGTTGTTACTGTGTCATAATATTGCATTATTTTATTTACAGCAGTCTTAAAAATAAGTTTAAGCTGTTTGCATTGTAACTTGATAAATGTCAGTGTGTTGTGGAAATGTCCACGATTGAGCTAGATGTAGACTGAATGAAAAGATTAAAGATCTCCATAGATCAGCTTGCTTGCTGGGAATTATTTTTGCCTTTCCTATTCTGAGTGTAAGCAGAATTATCCAATATCTCAGAAAGATTCTAATCTCTGGATATGCCCTCGGAATCCTGTTTCCACAGCAACACAAAGCTACTGATAAAAAAAATCCCTCAAATCAGTCTTTTATTTGGAGTTGTAATTAGGATGTTTGCCGGTAGCATTGTGTATTTTGTGTGTGTGTGCTGAGAGCAGCCTGTAAAACAGCCGCGAGGTGAATAATCCTCGAAGTGTTGGAAGAACGTCCCGCGGTGGGGGAAGGCTGCAGGCAGCGTGGCAGAGGAGCGGGCAGTTGTTTTCCAGTGTGAAGGACCAGCCCTCTGTGGGATGCAGGGACTGCCAGGAGCTGGCTCCTTTCCTGCCGGCAGCTGCAGCGTGCTCTCACTTGTTCCAGCTCTGCCCCGAATGAAACATGCGAGGAATAGGAATGGGTGGAAGAGCACGCAGCAGGCGCTGCGGGCAGAAGGGGCTGAGCTCTGGCTCTGGGCCACGCGTGCCTGCCGAGCGCTTCCCTCCCGAGCAGCTCCCGGGAGAGCAGGCGGCGCTCTGGGCTGAGTTCAAGCTGCGGTGCCTTTCTGGTCGCTGCTCGTGGAAGCAGCCCCGCCCTCGGCTTCGGTTTAAAAAGGGAGTTGGTACCAGAGAGCAGAAGGATAAAAACTGACTTTAAAAGTTACGTGGTGCAACATCTTGGGCTATACATGCTCATTTGTTTATTTTGTACATCTGCGCCTGATGTTTTACTTAGGCAAAACTTCGTTATATGTTTACAAGATTCTCAATATCAGGAATGATAAACTCTGCTGCTGGGGTTTGTATTGATTTTCACACGATGTTGCAAAAGTATCTAAATAACTGTGCTGTTGCAGGTTGTCACAGGTTAGTAACCACAGCTTGAAATAGGAATAATATTGTGGCTACAACAGTTGGGCAGTTGCAAAATCTGTATTTAAATTTATCACATTACAGATAAATAGCACTCACAGCTGAATGGTTTCTTCAGCTTGTGAGGCTGCACATGAGTTGGGTGGAAATAATTCCTTCCTTCTGAATATTTAAAGTGTTGGTGACTAGATTCATCATAATGGGACAGTTCTGTGGGTAGTGATCAGTACATGTGCTTAACGATTAGAAACTAAAAGCTATAAACTGGCACTCTAAAAGTTGTTAATATGGGAACTGTTATTCCCACTTTACAGATTTTTATCTTCTCTGGAAAGAAGTCAAGATAATAGAAAGCTCCTGATTTCAGAAGATGTCCCATTTAACTGTTTCATTGCAAATATAACCAGTTGTTGTGAGGTTTAGTAGAAGCTGACAGCCCAGACAAATAGGTTACACTGTGCACACTGGGACAGCGCTGCCAGAATGCAAATAATCTAAATTTAGGATGCGCTGGGAGGCGGATGGGATGTGCTGTGGAGCTGATCCTGGTCGGACTGCAGGGGGAGCACGGGTGATCAGGAGTCGTAAAATGAGATCGGGAATTGCGGCTGCGGCTGGAACCCGCGAGAGGAACCCGCAGAGATGAGCCCGTGCGTGGGCTGCGGGGGATGCACCAGGGCCTGCGTCTGCACCTTCAGAGTGGTTTCCTTTGCAAACACCGCAATGCACACCATCAGCAACGTGCTTCTTCGGCAGAGCTCTGAAGAGGAGCGCGTAAATCTGCTGCTGGGGGCAGGCAATGAAGGGTTGGGTGGAGGGCAAGCTTGGGAAGTGGTTCAGTGTGCCTTACAAAGGACCCGCTTCTGTGAGTCCGTGGTGTTTCCTGCGAGGTGAATCAGTTATTTCAATATGGCTTCATACACCAAATAGGAGTCTGGTTGTAGCCTGACTCTTCAGTTCCACTAAAGTTCAGTTGAAAGTGTAGCTTTTACACTTTTCTATAGCACATGTTGAATCGAGAAAGCATTTTTAAAGGGTCACAGAGTTTACTTAAAGCAATATGTGCTTTAAGGGCTGTGGCTGAGAATGTGAAATTGTGTTAACTTGGTAATACAGATTCTCAGCATACCTGTATTATGCATGACATTTAAAATATTATGCAGGAGCAAGTGTACCTGGCTGCTTGTGTGATTAGCTTCTTGCTCATAGAAATTGAGATAATCTCTCAGATGTTTAATCAAGTTACAAAAAGGCTCATCTTTCAAAAAGTGTGACATAAAAAATAAATACAGTGTCCCTTTTAATGTTTCAACTAGACAATATTTCAGTTTTGCTCCCCTCAGCTGAGGCAATGGAAGCTCAGCTGTGTTAGTGTGGGGAGATCTGATACAAACAGAAAGATGACTGTATGGGGAGGGTACCCTGGAGAGGACATTGATTGCATCTTTACTCCAAATATGCAGCTGTTTTCCTCAGTGAATCATGTGTATTACAGTTGAACCATCAGAAAGCAAAATTAGCCATCTTTTTCTAAATAACAGCATAAACCTTTTGCTAAGAAAATGCTTCAAGGACTGTAGGTGAAACAGCTACAAGAGAAGAGGTCTTGATACATTTAATTGATGAATTCATGTTCATTTAATCTGTACGAGGAAAGATACATATTTTCCATCAATAAGCAACCTTTGCTTGCGGAGCAATAACTGATGTATCAAATATTGTAAGAGGCTGGGAGCTTTTATTTAAGCAGCACGAATTGGTAAATATTGGCATTTTGCCTTTTTGTACTCTGCAGAAGTGCTGCTATCCAGTCCTTTGAAAGAAAGTAAGATTCTGCCTTGTGGCAGAAAAAATGCTCAGGTCAGTACAAAGGAGGAGGCAGGAGGTTTTTTATAATGATGAAGTGGCCCATAGGATTCTTTCATTTCTTTCCCAAATCCAGGTTGTTCATGCTTCAGAGTTATTTCTGGTTTTGTTTTCTGCTTGTGACCGAGCTCACTGGTCTATTGTAAACACCACAGGTGATGAGCTAAGAAAATTACTGGAGCCCAAGTGCTCTTGGAGGCGATGCCAAGTTCCACTTATGGCACTCAGTTATTATCTATTTTGGGACTGAGGAACTGCTAATGTGTTATCTATACATATGCAGTAGCAACAGTTGTAATGAATACTTGCTCAGCATGTGGCATTTCAAAGCTCCCCGTGGAGCATTCGAGTTCAGTGTTTCTAGAGGCAAATAAATGGTGCCGTCTGTGGGTACAGATCAGGGCTGGGGGTGCAGGCAGGTCAAAGCGGTTGTGTGGGAAAACCATGCAAACAGGATGTTGTTACATATGCATGCTGTATGAAGATCTTATTGATGACCCTAATTGACTGGATTATATGTCAATTTTAATGATGAAAGTGAGAAATTTTAAACACTTTTGCATCTAGTAGTGACAGTACCATCTCAAAAACACCTTGTTGCACCATATCTCTGCTTAGTGTAAGAAGAGCCTTCATGTGGCCAGGCATTTGAATTACTCTGAGGTCTCCTTTTCTAACTGGATTTTTGTATTTTATTCTGCTTTACCTGGTCACCAGGTCCCTGGACATCTCAGCAGAGTAAGGCAAATTAAAAGAGTTTCAAAGAAAGTTCTGGGACTCAATTACAAAAAATTAGTGGGATGTAAAGCCTCTTTGGCTAGTATGCTTATATTTTTATATGAAATATTTGAGGCTAACAGAAATGTAAGGAATGTAGGCTTGATTATTTTTTAATATCCTAATAATGCAGTAGCGATCTGGAGTAGGAACAAGAATCATATACACACATCTAAATTCTAATTAATTAAATTACCATATACTTCTAATACAGTAGAAGTTATGATAATGAGATGCTTTGTCATTCAGATAAACAAGACCATAGAAAACATACAAAAACTCGTAAGGATTCGTAGTCCAGGTTTTAGAAGATTAGGCATGTTTTACTGAGACTTTTAATTAGACTCAGGCTGTGATATTCTTCATGAATGCGTAGGCACGTTGAACAGAAACACTGTTTATTGAGCCTATTTATTGGTGTAGCTGGGAGTGGAGTTCTGAGCTCCTGGAAAGAGTCTTGTAAATGTAGGAGGCAGTGAGTTCCTTACTGTGGGTCACAGTCACTGTGATCCTCATTGTGCTGATCCTCCTGCCTGCTTCTCCTCACGGGGGTACCTGGATACAGCTTTCTTTCCTCAAACTCCTGGTATCTTTGGAATTGAACTTGGAAAGATGTTGTCACAAATTCTCCATCCCTTTTGTTCTTCCATGTCTGTTATGGAGGTGCCGACAGTGTAGATTGATGGAAGTGTGAAGGATTGTAACAATTGGTGTTATTTGTGGGGGCTGGACAGCATGTGGAATTCTGCTGCTCGAAAGATGATTTCTGAAGGTTTTTCTGCACCCCAGCGTGAATGGTTTAACTCAAGATGAACTTTCTCAAACTTCTGATGATTACAGCACATAGAAAAAACCTCCGACTTGGTTGTTGCACAGGCTGATAGAGGACAAATACCTTTTCCTTTGTGCAGTGCCCACGAATCAGCAGACTGCAAGTCAGCTGGGAAAGCCAGTGCTTGTAGAGGCCCAAATAGGCTGGTGAAAGAACAGCAGTGTTCTGTCAGTTCAGCAGACTAAAAGATGTGTCACTGTCACCTCTCCTCATTTGATAAAAGTAAATGTAGACAGAATGCACCACCCTTATATTCAATTGAATTCAGAGTCTTTCTTTCTGAATTGAATGAATTTCATGTTCCTTACAACTGATGTTATTGATTATCTTCTAGTTCTGCTTATGATAACGTCAACAAAGTTCGAGTTGCTATAAAGAAAATCAGTCCTTTTGAGCATCAGACGTACTGCCAGAGAACTCTGAGAGAGATCAAGATCCTGCTGCGCTTCAGGCATGAGAATATTATTGGAATAAATGACATTATCAGAGCTCCAACTATTGAACAGATGAAAGATGTGTATCCTTTCAAAGTGTTATTTGGCATCATTAGTAATGGCTGCCTCCTCTCTTTTGATTGTTTCTTCCCCTTCATCCTCTTCCTTCCTAAGTTTTAATAAAATTTGGCTTCTATTATTATAAATCAAAAAGGAAGTTAATAGTATTTGATCAGTTTATAGATAAATGTATAAATTTGATGTAGATGAGCACTGGTTTTATTCTTTCTTTTCCAGGAAAAGAGACAGATGTTAATTTCTATCTTCCAAGGCAAAGAACTCAACATTGTAGAGAAGATTTAGTTTAGTCACATAATTCTAAAACTGTAATAATTTGCTCTTAATAGAGCTGCTGCTAGAACTGGTTGCTTTGAGCAGAAAGTAAAATGACCGGACTCACTTATAATTGTCTCAAATTTTCTTGAATTAAGGGGGAAGAAAATTTTGCTTAACTAATTCCTGTCAAAGCAGAAAAAAAAAATCCCTTCTTTTAATTTTCATTGCAATCTTACTTAAAATAATCTGACTGAGTATATTGGGATTTAATTTTGGTAAGGGAAGGACTGTTGTGTTCAATGTAGCATAATAAATATATATAGTAGAGAAGAACAGCTGAATTTTTAAAGTGGGAAGATGATAGAGAAAATTGATCAGAAATGATGAGATCTTCTACCTTCATGCTTTTATGCAACTGCAAGCATCTTGGAAGCTTATTACTCATTAACCGAAAAACCACCCTTTGTTTCTTGGCAAGCAGGATAGGAATCAGATGAAATTAAGATTCCAATAAAAGTCAAGGTCTGCTATGAAGAAGTAGAGGTTTATGGTGATTAATTTGAGAGGATCACGTGCTGGTGCCTCTTAATTCTATAAAGGGCTGCATCATGTAACAGGATTGATTGGATTCCAAACTTCTAAAGCAAGAAAACCAACTACACAGTTTCATAATGGTCATCAAACAGATAAATAAGAGAGAAAAAATGTTCTAGAAGTTTGCTTGGGTTCTATATGTTGGTATCTGATATGACACCAATTTTTTTTGTTGCCTTACATCTAATGCCTCACAGATACATTGTGCAAGATCTTATGGAGACAGATCTTTACAAGCTCTTAAAGACTCAACACCTCAGCAACGACCACATTTGTTATTTCCTTTACCAGATTCTGAGAGGGTTAAAATATATCCATTCAGCCAATGTGCTTCACCGTGACCTCAAACCTTCAAATCTGCTGCTTAACACCACATGTGATCTCAAGGTGAGTTGAAATTTCTTATAGATTTTCCTACCGTGGTCTTCATAAACAGACTCCTGTAACCATGATTGTGGGGTTTTTACTGGGTATTAATGTGATTTTTGTCCTGGAAAGATTGCCAAAACATTATTTGGTTTGATAAAATAATTATCAAGATTTGAGTGACTAAGAATCTGTTAGGCTGCTGTAATGGGTGCATCACTGTTTCCATCTGGAGGCTGACTTGGAAACAGCCTCTTTGAAAGCTGAGTGAAAATACTGATCTGAAGCAGCATCATGTTTACCTCAAAAGTAAACTCAGAACTGCGTGTGTTTCAAGATTTGGTTTCTCTGTTTACACTGTTAATGTTTTGTTGTTGGCAAAGGACTTTGTATTAGTGGGCAGCTAAAGTGGATGTGAGATTCAGTGCTGATTAAACACATGGCAGTTACTTAGGGAGAGAAGGTTCCTAATTTCCATTTCCAGTGACGGGCTCTGTACTCGTTAATACTACAGGAGGATGAGCTTAGAGCTGTTATGGTTCTTGGAAAATGTCAGCTCAATGCTTAGTGGCATTCAGTAAAGCAAACCAAGTGTGAAGAATTAGAAAAGAAATAGAGAATAAAACAGAAAACATGCCGTTCTGTACCTTTCAGTTGGTTTTGAGTCTTCAGTGTGATCGTAGTTATCACACTTCTCCCTGTGATGAGGAGAGCAGGATTTCAAAGTACTGCTGTCCATATCACGAAGAGCCTGGATCTCCTCTGCTGGAAGATACTGCATGAGGAACAGAGGAATCCAATAGAATTTGGTAACATTGTCAGTGGCATAGGGAGGGTGAATAGAGGGCAGTCGTGTTCACTGTCCCTACCTATGGGAAAGGCTGGCAGGGAGAAAAGGAGCAGGGGAATTTCCTTGCAGCGTTGTTAAGCTGTGGAATTTGGTATCACAGAGCGTTGTAGATATTGCAGTTTTTGAAAAAACACCAAGTTAGCAGAAAAAAAAGCTATTGAGTGCTCCCTGTAGTTTAGAGTCCCACAGTGGGAAATCCATGGAAGATGAGGCAGGCCACTGTACATCGTGTATTTGCTGCTGGCCACTGATGGAGTGGAGTTGCAGAGTTTACAGTGCTTGATCTGAGGTGGTACAACTGTGTTCGTTGAATACTGTGTTGCCCCTAATTACTCTTTGCATTTTAGTGTAGCTCTAACTTTTTCAATAAACAAACCACAAAACAAAAATACCCTCTTCAAAGTGTGAACCAGTTGTGGGCTGTACAGGTTTGTCACAATTCCAAGAGTGTCACACAGTTCCTTGCTGTTCGTATGCTGGTCCATTCTAAATGCTGTCTGCATGATCAATTTGCTTTCCATTCCCACTGCATCTTGTCAGCTCCTCCTAATGCACTGCTGGGCTGGTCACCTCTGGCTCTTGCTGTGGGATTTCAGCAGCTGCAATTACATCAGAGCCCTTCAAAGGCATTAACCCCTTCATGAAGGAAATGGTACATAAACACAGCACACAGTGGAAACAAACAACTGAAAATCGTACTAAATATTGTATTTTTGGAAGAAGGTCAGTAGAAAGTTTGTCCATCTTGAGTGGTAATTGTGTTAGCTTCTTTAATGGCACTGTGAGAGAGAGCTGTTGCTCTCTTCTGGAGCTCACAGTTCTACAGGTTGTAACGAGCTCTTTCTTCTCCCTTAAACCTGATCTTGACCTCTGCATTAATGCTTTCATTTCCAGGAAAAAAATGTAAGAGTCTCTGTTGACACAATGTGTTTGTGAACCCTATGGCTTGTGGTGAGCAGCTGACAATCTCCAGGCAGGAGTTCAGAACCTAAAGGTGTTTCTGTTTCCTTAGGCGAAGCTAAAGGCCTACATGTTTGAGATGTTAAATGTGACTTATCACCAAGTAGATGAAAGTTGGTGAAAGTACATCATTTGACTTAAGTACTGTCTCTTGTTATGTATTTGCAGTGGAAGATTAGACTCAAGATTCCATTCTATCTTGGAATCTCTCTCTAGTGAGAGTCCCATGTAATAAAGATATTGGTGTTTTCCTTTGCAGCCTTGCATCTTTCCCATGAACGAGATTAATGTACACTGACATGCCACTGACAGACTGGAATATACTCTAAATAGTATCTAACTTTTTTAGAAAGGTTTTTACTTGATATCACGATTCTCTGCATCCAGCAATTTGACCTGTTTGTAGTTCTGTAAATGAAGTAAGTTGCATAAAAACTCTCATAGCCGTTGAGTTTTCCTAGGCCAATGGCATTAATATTTCAGAAAATGAAGCCCCAGTTATTTCAAACAGGTTCTCAACTAGTGTGTTGGAGTGTCTTCAGTGTTCCAAGTTACTCCAGCTGAGAATCTCCTTCTTTGCCTTAGGTAAAACATGAACACACTACAGTGATACTGTAGCTTGTGCTTTTCTGTCTACATAATGAAAACTCACAATTATTGAAACAACCAAGAATTGTTACCTACTGCGACAGGCATGAAAAGAAGGTGATGAGGGATGGATTTTTTTAAGGAAAACTGCAAGTTAGTGTTTGTTTCAGGATTTTACCAATTACTGTGGACATGCAACTGTTTCAGCCACCATCTTATCAGTAACAATTAAACTTAATGGCAGCCTCTCTGTTTCCTTTTATGCAAATACACAGAGGCACAGGCTACTCGACAATACAACTGCAGATATTTCAGTATATTAGTAGTACTTTGGTGTCATTTCACTTGCTTAATAAAAGGTTGTATGTACATGATCCTCCTAAATCTTCCCATCTGCTTGATAGCTTCATCCAATTTTAAGCCATCTCTGTTTAAAAAAACCCAACCATCCCTGATACCGATTGCAAGAACATTGTTTTCAAGAAGTGGAAGCTAAATATATAAATAGGATACTGATATTGTTTGTTTGTTTGTTTGTTTATTTAGCTGGGAAGTAATTTCTTCTGTCTCAGTAGTATCTGTTCTGTCTGTCCAAGGCATGGAGCACTGACTGACATACCTGGGTATTTCATGATGCAGTTTTTTATTCTCTGCTATGACTTAGTCAAAATGACAAGAAAATTTGCCTGTTATTATATTGCTCTCGGATTATTTGCTTTTTTTTGGTTATTGTTTTCGTTCACGTGGAGAAGCCTAAAATCCTGCTCCTGGTGCTTTGCCTGCTACGCATCATCATTTGTAGGGCACAGTGGCCCCACATTGCCCCCGGCAGGGCAGCTGCTTTCGGTGTGTCCTGCTGCCACAGGGCGAGAGGTGTCTGCCCTCCCCAGCTACAGCCGGAGCTGTGCCCGTGGCCCCGGGGCTGCAGGCAGAGCCCTGGATCTGCAGCGCCCCTTTCACTCTGTGCCATCCCTCCTGTCAGCTCTGCAGCCAAAACCTCTTTCTTGCAGCTTCAACCTTGAAGTCTTTCTCACTAATGGTGTTTCTGCTTTTCTGCTTAACCTGTTTCTGCTCCTGTCAGCAGGGGCTTTTTGTCATTTTAATGAGCTCTCTTTGTCATTATTCTTCCTTTCCATCCCATGTGCATTTTTCTACTTGAGTTGAGAGATTCAGAGACATCTTCTGTAATTTGGTTCTTGCTTTTCACTGTGGACCAGTGTCTTTCTTCTTTTGTTTTAATAGTAACAAACCCTAGCGCTTTGCTTTTGTGTAATACTAAAATTCTGCACAAGTCTCCTTGCCTGTAATCTTATCTAGCTTTTTCCGAGGTTAGGAGGAAGAGATTACAACAATTTTGCCTGCTGCATAATTATTTTCTGAAGTCTCTAAGCTGTCCTCTACAGTTTCTTCGTTTCTGTCTTTAGAGGAGGCTCTTCTGATTATTTGTACTGATTCTCTTTATGTAAGCTGCTAATTGCACACAAGGCAGCTGCTCTGTTCCTGTAGCCTGGCAGAACCTTGCCATGCTTAAAAAGGTTCTTTTTGGGGTTGTTTTCTAAGGATTCAGGGAGCTGGGTTTATTTTTTTGATATGTAGCTAAAGTAATGACATGCAGCTTGGCTTATGACATTCATCGTTGCCTTTCCTTCAGACCCTCTGTGTAACAGTCAGCTGCTGAATCTCGTCTTTCAGATGTAGCTTTTAGTCAGCTGAAGTATTTTTTTCCTAACTGATTTATCAGTGATTTCACTGACAGGCTGTCCCTACAGGAAAATTGAGAAATATCTGCCAGGGCACAGTGAGGTTTCTGTGGTTTCGGTAGGATTTTCCATTTCTGACTTTATTGACTACAGCCTATTTTCACTTCACATTTTCAATATAATCACTGTACACAATTAACTACCTAAGAGTAAATATTATAAAACAAATGCAGCAGAGGAACCTCCTGCTGTTTGCCACTCTTACATTTGATGCCTGGTTTTCCTGAGAGTATCTGTTCTTTCATGGAAACACACTTTGTGTGGCAATCACAACCTGGTATTTTTTGGGGGGCAGCAGAAGCTTGTGAATGTGGCTAATGTGCCACTCAACAGTCTTGCCACTGACCTTTGGGATGGTAAGAAAGGAACAGCTGCTCAGCTGCTCTGCCCTACAACAGTCTGTCCTCACATTTTCAATTTTCTTAGTTTCTCTCTAGACACTAAATAGCTCTGAAAGCCATGGAGGCTCCTTACCAGAGCATAACTAAAACCACCTTTTTCTTTTTGCTGAACTCACTAGTCTAAAGCAGTATTTGTTTTTCTTTTCATAGTTAGATAAAACTGTTTTCCTGATAAAGGGTTGAGAAATATTTTCTTGCTTGTGTGTAGTTTTTGGGGGATTTTTTTTTGTCTTTTAGGCTCATGCTTCCTTCAACAGCCTATAATCTCTCCAGTCTACCATTATCTCATGATTGGACAGGTTGTTTCTCATGCAAAGATGCAGTTATGATGATAGCTTTTGTAAAATAGGGTGTTGAACTTGGTTACAAATGCGTCAGTTGCTAATTATGTTTTCTGGAAGTCTTAGTTGCTTTTCTTTTGTGTTCTGGTGAATTTCTAAGAGGTTGGAGCAGTGTATCTCACTACCTGTTTGGCAAAGGTGCTGTAAGCAAGCCCACAGTGGAACATAAACTGTGAACCGTTTGTCCTTCCTGGCCCCTGAATGGCAATTTGATATTCTTTGCAATTGATCCAAAACATTTTTCTTCACCTTCGTGCAATAATTTGTTTCTAAAAACATAGGTTGCCATCACTGCATTCGTAGGTGTTACGTCATTGATTGGGGAATGGTGAATTAGTAACGTTATAATATTGCAAAAGTGTGTCTAATGTGCCTTTCTTTTCTATTTACTTCTCTAAAACCAGATTTGTGACTTTGGATTGGCTCGCGTTGCAGATCCCGATCACGATCACACAGGGTTCCTGACAGAGTACGTGGCCACACGTTGGTACAGGGCTCCTGAGATCATGCTGAATTCTAAGGTAAGGGCCACAGTGAGCTGCTGGGCTGCTGCTCTTGCTGCTTATTCCCTTGTGAGTTCCAACTGTGCTTTCCCCCTTCTGTGTTTTTAGGACCAGAACGCACGCACAGTCTTGGGGAGAAGTGGGCATGGGTTTCCAGTAGAGCTACTGGCTTGCAATAAATTGTGATTCCAGAATCAATTATTGGGTATTAGAACTGAGTAATCACGTGCTCGACTTCCCACACCTCCAGTTCCTTGCCAGTCATGAGACTGCTTCCGTCACCTGCTGTGCCACTGAGCAGGATAGGAGTGCTAGGAATGAGCATTCCACTGCTGCCTCCATCAACGCTGCAAACGTTGCCTTAATGTTATCTTGACATCTTAATTTAGGTTTAGAATGTATAATGAGGGTGAATCTGATTGTGAATGAAGACATGTGATCCTTCTTATGTGTCAGTCTTAATTGCATTCTCATAGTGTTCATGAAATCATTCCTTTGGTTTTTATATATTTGGAATTACTGTTGTGTTCTGTGGCCATTTTAAGGTGCATCCAGTCCCTCTGTGGGTGGTGGGTGTCCTTCAGGACCCCTGCGTTCACTCCCACAGCCAGACACTTGTTAGCAAAACACCTGGGTGACACCTGGGGCTGTATTTTATATTCTGGGATGACATTCTGGGATGACTCTTGTTGCTGTAGGATTTACAGCTTTTTCGCTTGGTGGGTTTGTTTTCTTGTGGCAATAGCGTGTCCGAGGAACTTTTAGAAAATAGGCATCTGACCAGTTGAGGGGCTTTTCCCCCAGCTTCCTGTACTTCAAACTCACATCTTGTATTTTAAACCCTCAGTGAGGCCACAGGAAAGGGCAGCTTAACTGTATTTCTGGCTATCCACATCCACTTAACAGAAGCTTTAACAAAGAACATGTTTTGTGTTTGTACAAGGTCATCAGCTTAAAAGTTCCTGGCATAGTGTGTGATTCCTTTTGTAATTCTGGCACCTTGAACACAAATGGTGAAGGGTTGGCATCGTGAGAGCTGGTGCCCAGTGGCTGTGGGGTCAGTGAGGACAGAGCCTTCCCGAGGGAGGGGCAGTGGCAGCAGGCCGGGCACCGTGGGGCTCTGTCACTGCCAGGTGTCACTGCTGTGCCTTCTCCTGTGGATGGCACAGGTTATCCGTACACGTGGATATCCCACTGTTTGCTCCATTCCCATGATATCCCAGTGGCTGGTGTGGCCTCCTCCCAGCATCTTCACCTCTTCCTGCCCGTTGTGTTGTACAGAGCAGCAAACCAGCAGCCATTGGTTTGGCCATTTCCCTGTTTGCCAAAGACCTCTTCCTGGAGTGCTGCTTCAGTCCCCTCAGGAAGAACGGCTCCTTTCACACGTGATCAGCGCTCTCTCAGGGGCTGTGCAATCAAGAATACCTGGTTTCCAAAATTTTTTAGTTTAAATTTCTTAAAAAATTAGGAAATGGCAACAGTTTGCAGTTGGTAACAGATTTAGCTAAACTTAAAGAATCCTTTGGAAAAGCATATCTTGGAGACTTCAGTTCTTGCTACCCCTTCAAAATAGTGTTTTGATATATGGTTCTTAATTATTTCATTCATACAGAAAAACCAAACAGCAGGAGCAAGCATGACTCACCTAAAACCCAAAAATATGATTTGTGTGCACTTTTGCAGTTTACTAAAGTAATATGTTGCTGCTATTATGTAAAAATTTGATAAAAATGTGTTTCTGCTTCACCTGCAGGGTTACACCAAGTCTATTGACATCTGGTCAGTGGGCTGCATTCTGGCAGAGATGCTCTCCAACAGACCTATCTTCCCAGGAAAACACTACCTTGACCAACTTAACCATATCCTTGGTAAGCTTTATGGAAAAGCAGCATTTCCACATCCGTCTGTCTGTCTCCATCATTTCTGCCAGCTGGGCTGGTCTTTCTCCAGTGGGTCACTGTAAGGTGTGCATCTGCAGGTGTGTCCACTGTTCCCTCTAGTTATTTTTGCAGCAATTGCTACAGGTAACCATTGTTTTGGGGACAACTAGAGAATACTTACCAATTTATTTACTACATCAGCAGATATATTTTTAAAACAAAATTTAAAAAAAAATTTTAAAAGCTCATATATTATTAGGTCCAGGTCAAATTTTTAAAAATTTCTATAAGTACACCACTTACTGGGATCTTTTTAAGAGATTACAGATCATTACAAAACTCAGATCTATTTATTTATTTACAAAATGGTTTTTAGTAAAAGTTTCTAAAATCTCCTCAGGTATTCTGTATCCTTAAAACATTTGGTCTGAAATCTCCTTCCCAGCAGTTTCAATATTGAGTTTTAGCAGATATGATACAACTGTATTAATGTGCTTTTCACAGAATGCACTGTGTTTTGTATTCATCTTTTTTAGGTATACTTGGATCCCCCTCCCAAGAAGATTTGAATTGTATAATAAACTTAAAGGCCAGAAACTACTTGCTTTCCCTACCACACAAAAATAAGGTACCATGGAACAGGCTGTTTCCAAATGCTGACCCCAAAGGTATTTTATGCTCTATTACATTGTATCAAAGTAATGGCAGGATGGGAGTTTTTATAACCTAAGAATTTATCTTTATATTGGAAACAGAACATGCAGGTGCCTTAAAATAGCACTGTAAATCTAATATAAAATCATAAACCAGCACAAAGCCCTCATACTAGTTTATCTTTTTAATGCAATTTTTAATAACTCTGAGATAACCTGTTGTGGAGTTTGATCTTTAACTTACATGTAAAATCCAAACTCTTGTCACTGTCTTTGGAAGCACAGTACATTATTCAGGTGCTGAGCACCAGCACTGGATTTCAACACTGGCATCAAACAAGTCTTGAACTTTGTTTCTAACGTCAGATAGGAGGCAGCTGCTTGCTGCTGCCCTGGGTAGAGTTTATGCAGACTGTGCATCAGCTGTAGGTCAGACAGGGTCTCGTCAGTGAGTGGGGTCCTTAGGCACCAGGAGAGCTTAAAATTTAATGGGTTAAAAAATTCAGTTACAGTAAGTGGAGCAAAAGTTATAAAAGCGAGAGATGTAATAATTGTTAACTTTGCTTGACAAGGCTTTAGTTAAGGGTAAATATGATTTCGTTTTGCTAGATAGCTATTAATTTACCTTTTAAACTCAACTTCATACAGTTTAAGGGTGGTTGTGCTCACAGTCCAGTGCCCTTTTACCTGCTGTAGCACAGTTCATAAGTCTCTTCTTTTTTAACTGATACGATAATTTACTCTTAGTGGATGTGATCAGGTACTGAATTACCATGTAAAAGCTGATTTCTGCAGATGGAACTGTATGGAGCTGATTATCCCTGTCATTGAGGAAAACAGCAGTGATTTATTCTGCTTTTGTAACAGTGCTCATCAGTGTGAGAATCCTCCCCGTGGGCTTTGACAGCTCAGATGGCAGCAGTGCCGGTGCCTCAGCTGAGGGGGAATGCGCTGTTTGGTGCGGCACCTTGGCAGTGGCACCCCAAGAGCAGCTGGGCCGGGGCAGCCCTTCAGCTGGGCCAGAGCAGCCCTGCCGCTGGGCCAGGGAAGCCCTTCAGCTGGGCCAGGGCAGGCCTTCGGCCGGGCCGGGGCAGCCCTTCAGCTGGGCCAGAGCAGCCCTGCCGCTGGGCCAGGGAAGCCCTTCAGCTGGGCCAGGGCAGGCCTTCGGCCGGGCCGGGGCAGCCCTTCAGCTGGGCCAGAGCAGCCCTGCCGCTGGGCCAGGGAAGCCCTTCAGCTGGGCCAGGGCAGGCCTTCGGCCGGGCCGGGGCAGCCCTTCAGCTGGGCCAGAGCAGCCCTGCCGCTGGGCCAGGGAAGCCCTTCAGCTGGGCCAGGGCAGGCCTTCGGCCGGGCCGGGGCAGCCCTTCAGCTGGGCCAGAGCAGCCCTGCCGCTGGGCCAGGGAAGCCCTTCAGCTGGGCCAGGGCAGGCCTTCGGCCGGGCCGGGGCAGCCCTTCAGCTGGGCCAGAGCAGCCCTGCCGCTGGGCCAGGGAAGCCCTTCAGCTGGGCCAGGGCAGGCCTTCGGCCGGGCCGGGGCAGCCCTTCAGCTGGGCCAGAGCAGCCCTGCCGCTGGGCCAGGGAAGCCCTTCAGCTGGGCCAGGGCAGGCCTTCGGCCGGGCCGGGGCAGCCCTTCAGCTGGGCCAGGGCAGGCCTTCGGCTGTGCCAGAGCAGCCCTTCAGCCGTGCCAGAGCAGCCCTTCAGCCGGGCCAGGGCAGCCCTT
>VWPU01004580.1:28213-55155 GCA_013398955.1 Callaeas wilsoni
GAGCAGCCCTTCAGCTGTGCCAGGGCAGCCCTTCGGCTGTGCCAGGGCAGCCCTTCAGCTGTGCCGGGGCAGCCCTTCGGGAGCTGGCTGTCGCTCAGGGCAGTGACAGCGCTGTGCCCGGCGGGAGCTGCCGACGCTGAGGGAACCTCAGCAAAACACCGAGGGAAGATTACAGCGCGAGTCTGAGGCTTTTGGAGCTGCCCTCTAATGCAGTTGGGTCTCTCGTGCAGCGCTGGCTGCTGCAGACACCCAGAGGAGCTCCCTTCAGAGCGGGGTGATGGTGATGCTGCATCCTCCCTCCCCAGGCCGCGCCACGACCTGAGGTGACAGGTGTGCTCCTTGTCCTGGTGCAAAGCTGCAAGTGCTGCGCTGCAGCGAGAAGCCTCTGTTAAAGTTCTGGTTCATAAATGATGCAGTGAGGAGAAGAATTGTGGTGGAATTTAGGAGACTGCAGATATCTTAGGGCTTCTTGTTCCTATAATCAGTTTTTCCTCTTATTGGAAAAGGGAAATGTGTAACAGGCAAAGTAGCTGACCAGCTGCAGTAGCACTGACTTGTGATGTCTGTCCAGAGTTTCACCAAACCTCACTCTCTGTCTTACTGGATCTTCAGGTTCTTTATGGATTCTTTACAAGTTGTCTTCAACAGATTTTGCCTGAGTATAAATGTATTTGCATCTTCTCTGGAGAGTATCTTCTGTGCTGCTGGTTGTGCCAGGATATTTCACTGTGATGATCTAGAACTCCTAATAACTTCTGGATGATATTTACATCCATAAACAGCCAAGTTTTCTTTTCAGAATAAGAACATATTCATAATTATTTATTTCAGAAAAGCTCCATCTTAGCTTGGATTTTGGCACAAAAACCCAAAGCATTTTTCTGAGAGAAGAAAAGGTCTCATCTATGTAATTTCTGTTGCAGTTCAAACCAGATTATACCACAGGATTCCATGCGTTTCTTGCCTTGCCAGCCGTTCTGGGGCTGAAGAGCCTTTGGCAGGGTGACACCTCCGCTGGAGCAGGTCGTGCCCAGGGCAGCTGTAGCCCAGGAATGCCCACAGAGGGGCAGGCACAGCTCCTGTGCCCAAGTTACAGATCCCAGCTACAGCAGGGGAGCTCCAGGGGTGCACTGCCATTAGCACAGACCTTGGGGCAGTGGGTGTTGTCTGGGTGAGGTCAGGGTTTGTAACACTTTTGTGGAGTGTGTATTGAACTCTTGCTCACTTTTTTTCTCTTAGCACTTGATTTGTTGGACAAAATGTTGACCTTTAATCCTCATAAGCGGATCGAAGTGGAGCAAGCTTTAGCCCATCCATATCTGGAGCAGTATTATGATCCAAGTGATGAGGTAAAGACATTGCTAAAATGTAAACATTGATAGAATGATGCAGCTGATTATTTTCTACTTTAGTTTAAGGGTAGTATTTCTACTGCACTAATGGAGTTGAAGAACGAATTGCACCAGTTTACCAAAATTTGTATTTCTCACTTTAATACAACACTTAGGAGATGCCACACAATAAATAGATATGAAGGTGTCTTCCCCCTCCAGAAAATGGAGATTCTCAGCTCATGTGTGGCCTGGTTTCATAATGTCTGAGGTCAAGGAGGAGAATGACTGAGTTTGCTCAGGCTTTAAAAACCCTGGATCGGAGCTGGCTGTAGTTTATGTACAATTCTGAGGAGATTTCTGACTCCTTTTTGTGAAGAAATAGATACTAAGCTAGTTTTCCTTAAGAGCCAGATATGTTTATTCCAAGAAATAAAAATGTTGAAGATAATTTTTTTCTTCAAGTAGATACTGAGTTATGAGCCTCAAACAAATATTCCAACTTGTGGTTTGGATTTAAGTAGCTCCTTACTGCAGGTGATTGAAAATTTGGTTAATACATAAAGCACACATAGGACTAATAGGAGGAGTTCTGCCTTGAAGACTGCTCAGTGTTAGATATTTTTGTGAAGGACATTTTCAGATTTTTTTTCCCCATCCATAAAAGGACTGCATGAAATTCAACAGCACAGTGACATTAAAGTAATCATATTTCTTTGTGTGATTAAGCCTGTAGCTGAAGCACCCTTCAAGTTCGATATGGAGTTGGATGACTTGCCGAAGGAAAAGCTGAAAGAATTGATTTTTGAGGAAACTGCAAGATTCCAGCCAGGATACCGATCTTAAATCGTGCATAGGTAAAGTCACAGCAATAGGGGACACTTGGGCAGGGGGGAAATTGGGGCCTTTGGTGCTGCTGGTGAAACGCAGGACTTGCCTTTCCCAGTGCCCAGTAATTGCCTGTCCAAGGACCTGACCTCAGTCCTGTCCTGTTCTTGAGGAAGGTTTCTGCTTGCCCACAGCGTTGAAGTGTCCACATGGAATCCAGGCAACCTCCGAGGTGTTTACCTTGTTTGTAGGTTACATTTAGGGAATAAGAATTGCATTTCAATAGTGCTGCTTAGAATAAAAGCAATGGTAACGCTTTGAAATGTAAATTTTATTAAAAAAAAATTTACAGGGCAATGTTCTTCATATATTACAGATATATTATTTTGTCATATGGCTTCAAATGCTTTTTAAAAAGCTTCTCCTAAATGTAATGTACAGAGGAGAAATCTCTTAAATTATGTTAAAGGGAAAAATGCCACACATTAAACTTTAGTATGAGTTCTCTCTAGTTTTAAGTAACTCAAATAGTGTGAGTAAATAAGAATAGGTATTTAAGTATTCATAAATTAATTATTAATCTTCCTAGCATTTTGAAGGTCTGAAAGTTTAATTTAAAATTAAATGTACTGATATTCACTGACTGACTTTTTTTTTTGAATCAATGAACTTAACTGGTCTTTCTGTACCACAAGGCTTGCAAATCTCAGGAGTTTCATACGAAATTGGTCAAACACTGACTTGTTTGGAGTACCTGTGAAGCTTCTGTGGTACTAATAGATTAAAGTATCAAAGTTTTATGACTGGAAAGGAAAAACAAGCCAAAGGCAACAGGCTGACCGGGGTTGCCTGGTTTGTGCTCTCTCTGCTCCCCTCTCTCAGAGCAGCATTCTGCAATCACTGGTTTGTGTGGGCAGTTTCACCAGGAAGGTGAAGTTTTCAGCCAGGGAACTTCCTTGCTGCCAGAAATCCACAGCTCTGCTGGCAGTGTGCAGGAGCTTTGTGGCTTTGCTATAAGCAATAATTTTTCTGCACTAAAAATGGGGTTTCAGTTTCTGCATTGCATATACCCCCAGGTTTTCATTTAATGATGAATTCATAGGAAAGAAAAAGAAAAAAAAATGGGGGAAACTTTTGAAAATACAGTTTTTATTTTAATAGGGTAACTGCTGCTGCCACTGGCTTGACTATTCAGATGTATAGAAGCTCACAAATGAACGAATTTCAATTTTTACGAATACTGCATTTTGTTTATTAAAGTTTGCTAGATGACATGGGAACTGTTGTAATAATTAAGAGGTAGGGAAGCCTGAGGTTCACACACTGGTTCTGTTGGTTGGCATTGTCAATAGAGCAGACCTGGGATGCAGTAACGTGACTGGTGTTAACATCCCACCCATGTTTTCTAAAGCTGAATCTGTATGAGAGCACAGCTGTGCATGTACACATTGTGGAAGAAAGTTACATGAATTTTTGGGAACAAGATGAAGCCTGTTCCTAATAGGCTGTAGTCCCAAGGAAGGACAGCGAGTGGTTACTGCTGTGGTAAATCATAGTTGGTGATCTCTTGCTTGTCTCTTTGCCCAGACCATACTTACCTATGTTGTATTAGGGATTAAGGGATAAAAGGATTAGGGATAAAGATATCAGTGATCCGTTGCTAGCAGAAATCTCTGGTTTGATAAAAATGTTACCTTCAAATGCTACTATGCAGAGTTGATTTGGCCAGCACAATACTGAAATGGAAATACTGTACTTAGCTTGATAAGGATATGCTGGTAATTTGTCCGAGTCATTTGTGGTCAGGATTGCCAGCTATGCCACAGCACAGCAGTTTAAACATAGCTGCTGGACATCCTAGTGAGGGCCAGTTCCCAGGAGCTGGCTGCAAGTGCACAGTACCAGTGTCCTGCTGTGCATTTCTGTTCCCCTGCACTCCCCCTGAGCTTTCTCAGCCAGCTCTTCTCACTGCGCTGTTTCTCGAGATTCAAAGTATCCCCTGGGCTGTGGGTTTTGGAATTGAGAAGTAATATGACAGTAACAGATTTTTGGTTCAGACAAACAATGTACTTCATTGATTAGTTATGTTTAATCTTCCTAAACTTTTGAAGATTTAATAGTTTAAAATGGAATGTCCTGATACCCACCGTCTCCGAATTCTTTTTTAACATCTGTGGATCCTGCTGGCTCTGACTCATGATAAAGACAGTGTGCACGAGCACAGAAATAGGAAAGGGCTTGTTTTAAAAGGTGATGTTAAACTTCCTTCACTGAAATATGTCTCTGCTCTCTTTTGTAGGACAAGGACTTAAAGGACTGGGCATGCTCAAACGTTGCTGTTCCTCTTCCCAGTTCTTTATTGTTGGTCATGTCTTGTGGCCTCTCTCAGCTTATCCACTAACTCCTTTGAGCCATTCAGGAGGGCGGTTCCTGGTAGTTTTGGCTTTTCATGCTTTCAATGAATCTTTTAAGCCTGAAGAATTGTAATTGACACTCCTATGCGTAATGCCCATTGTTGACCTGTTGCAGTACTGTACTGTACGTGCACCTACTGCTGCCCGTGTTTTAACTGCTTGCTTTCTGGTTTGAAAGATGCAGTGGTTCCTTTCACTCCTGGATCAATATCCAAGAAGATAATTCATTAACCTGTAAGACGTTTACACCACGAACTATGTTTTTCTGACTTTACTGAAGTCGCTGGCATTTTTATTTTTTTTTTTTTTAGAAAAGCTACTATTCAGGGCACTTTAAGTCAGTGACATCCCAGATTTTTTTTGCACGTCCTTTTTAAATAGAAATGGTTGGTTAGCATCCAGCAGAGTGTACCATTATGCTATGGATTGCAGCATAAGTCGTGTTCATGTTAATCTTGCTTATGCACTTGTTTGGGTGTCCTGTGCTGTACATACAGGTATTCTATCCAGTGTAAGAGCCACATAGGAGCCCGACTTAACTGAATTCATCTAACAAACATTTTTCCATGTATTGACAAAATTTGTACCTTTTTCTCCCTGCATTTTCTAAGAGAGATCATTTAAAGTTTACCCACGTTGGAGGCATAGTACTTCCAAAGTTCCTACCATGCAGTAGTGTTTGTACGGCCTGCGCTAAGGCAAGGTGGCAGCTGCAGCTGCTGTTTGCTCCCGTGTGCTGGAAGGTTTAACACAGACCACGATGGCACCATGGCCCCGTGGCCGGTGCTTTTCCTGGGCAAGGCAGCCGTATCTGGTGGCAAGCAAGAAACCAAAATATGATGTTAATTAACTCAGTCTACATCCTGCATACCAATGAAATGCTTCAAATGAGGATTGATAGTTTTGACATTTGAATCTAATCACTGACATTCAGAATTCTTGCAGAGAGGAACACTGCATCTTCAAATGAGAAAGTTTGATTTTACTTTTGCTCCTACAGCATGTCAGCATCTCAAGTTCATTTCTTGCAACCTACACTATGGTGATTTGTAATCAAGCCTCCATGAGCTCGTGACATGAAGTACTGTTCTGTTGTCAAGTACTATCAAACTTTTCTGATAATGCTGAGTTAGGACAACCAAACAAAGCTAGCACTAAATAACGTTTAAAATTGTATACCTTTTAATGATCTTTTCAAGTATTTGTTACTGAAATTGTATAATGTGGAGTTTACTAGGTGTTATGTTCCAGTGCAGTGCCTCCTTTTCTTTCCCCACTGCTCTCTGTGGTGAGAAATTTGCCTTGTTTAAAATAATTACTGTGCCCTCGCATGACTGTTAAAGCTTTCTGTGCAAAGATGATTGTCTAAGTGCCACATGCCTATGATTGAGAAAAAGAATAATCTATTGTTACCTCTGAGTTGTGTTCAACTGAAATGCTATTCAACAAATAACTTAGGAAAAATAGTTCTATTTTTAGCTTTTCATATCTCTGCTGTCTTTTTCTCATTTTATTTTGGCAGCAGTGAAGAATGGATTGTATAAAGACTGCTTGCTAATATGAACAAAATGCACTTGTAATTCCTGGAAATAAATTTAAATCTTATATCTTCACATTAACATTAAGAATTAGTTTTTGGTTTCCTCTTGGGTAATGTCTTTGAATGGAAATCAGGTTCAATTGCTACTGTAGTACATAAGGATGCTGGCTGGTTAATAACTCCAGGCTTCCTCATACCATTTAGTCTGCTCTTCAGAGAAATCTAGAAAACCATTAACTTAGACTCCAGTAGATAAGGGTGCTTACAAGATTCCATTTCAAAATTTTCCTTTTCCTATAGTTTAAGTGTTAGTCTGCCAGAACTAATTTTTAATAAGCAAGGGTTCATCATTAAAGGGCATTTTCTATTAGGAAGTTCCTGTGGTACATAAATCTCTGTTGTGGGGAACAAATTCGGAGCATTGTCAGGACACTGCACAAGTGATCATGGAATCGTGGTATGGAACCTATGCTAAAAACATTTCTATAGAAGAAATATGCACTTGACTGTTGATACCAGTGTAGAAATTTCTCTTGACCTTTCTACACATCTTTACCAAAATGCTTTTCTCACTCACTTTTGAAAAGTTGAAATGTTTCTAGAATCTCTGCTACTTGCATGATCATCATTACAACAGGAATCATTCTTGGCGCGGTTGGAAAGATGACTGTTACTGAAATTAGTTTGTAACACCTCAGTTTTAATTTATTAAGGAAGAACTTTGGCAGCTTACTTCACCCTTCTCTTTCCCAGTTCTTTTTTTAAAATACTTTCTTTAATTTGGGATGTTTGGGGAGGTGTAGACTTACCCTTGCATCCTGTCTCTCTGAGTGAGAAGCCGAGGGTTTGCTTTACCTAATGTCTGGTGCTTTTGGGCTTTCTTCCTTAGCTGCTTTTGCTGAATCCAATTGGCATCCATCAGGATCCATAACCACATTCATCAATCTTTTACTGAATTCAGTAAACATTGTTGGGTTGAATTTGTTGATGCGTCAAATGCTGAAGCATGATTTTTTTTTTTTTGGTCAGATTTTGAAAATAGTTTAAAAGAAGGTGCCTCTAACAACACTGTGTTAGGTCAGTTATTTCATCATTTTACATTGGGTTCTTTTCTTTATGCAGTTTTTATATTTTAGAGCGGAGAACAGCAACTCTTAATCGAAGTAGCATGCATATTTCATGGTAAAGATGCTTTGGGAATAAGGAATGTAAACAGTTCACTGTCAAAAACATTCCAACCTTACAGCTGAAGAAAAATATGCAAACACAAAATTCTCATGGATGCTTTGGCAAACAAGCGTCTGACTCTGCTGTCCTGCCTGTGGCCAGACTCTTCCTCACCCCTGTGACACCAGAGCTGGGCCGGGTGCGCCGGGAGCCTCCGGGAGTGGCAGTGGGGACAGAACTCGGCAGTGGCCAAACAAAACCCGAGGAGCTGAGCAGGGCTTTCCTTGCAGAATGAGAGAAAAACCTGTTGTTGCTGCCCACTGTAATATGCTACGATATATTTATACCATGTCGAAGTTGTTTGCTGAGCAACTGTACTATAGATTTAAACTTTATTAATATATATTTGCTTATGTTAGTGTAGTTTATATAGTCCTTGGTTATTGATAAATTTGTTGTGTTGTTACAGCACAGTGATATGGTATAAATATAGGTCTATACATACACACCATATACTTATGAATTGGGTCCCTTGCATAGTACTTTTATATTTGTACAGCAATGTCTTCAAGCAATCCCAGATTTTAGGGGAAATATTTTTGTAAATGCAGTGGTTTAAACAAAAAAGTCCAAACAATCCTTTTACTAAGTTTTAAATACATTTGTGGTTCAAAATGGTTTAGTTAACAATTGAAATCAAGACACTAAATTAGTGAAAAGTGCACATTAGTAAAGTGAAGCTTACAGTGGTTTTTGTAGCATGTGCTGTGATCAAACCAAGTGACACATCGGCGGAAATGTAAAAGTTGGACTACATGTGTAAATCTAGAACAAATTTCTAAAGGTTGCAGCTGGTTTACTTACTATTGTTGCCTTTTCTCGTGTTGTATCAGTGTAGAGCACTCTTAAAATACTCAAACTGCTTTGTCTTTGCTTTGTACTGTTGGTGCCTTCTTAGTCATGTACCCCACAAGTCCTGCATAGCTAATTTAGTTAATGGTAAGTTTAAAATAAAAAAGCAAAGGAAGATTTTATAAAAAAATAAATAAATCATTTTCTGTATGTTCTTATTCATTGTAACAATTAAACATTTATATTGTGACAGATTTGTGATTTGGTTAATCTGTATAGATCAATTGTAAGTAGCAAAGGTTTATATTTCGTCTTATTCTTTTGATGTTGTAAACGTTTGTGATTTTCTTTTTTAAATCAGGTAACTTAATGTTCTGTTTTGTTTTTGGCATCTGAATCTTGTAAAAACAAATGCAAAGAAAATCATTAAATTGTGTCCCTGTATTACCAAACCAGCATAGTTCCGTGCATATCTAGAATGACTGGGACTTTGCTTTGCCCTGAGCTGGTCCATTGGCTGATCCAAAACTGCCCCTCCTTGGAACTGCACGGGGAGCAGCCTGCGGGCAAGGGCTCTAACTGCTCCAGGGGTGTCCCCCTCTGTAACTGTACCAGCTTGGAATTAAATTAGGGAAGCCATCCAAAAAAAAACCACAGATGAGCTTTCTTTATAGACAGGCAGAAATGTTTTATCTTTGATGTGAGAAAATTATGAAATCTTGACCTGTTGAGTGGTGCAAATCAATTTCAGTGTATCTGATGGTTCATGGGCTTTTTTGACACTCTTTATATGGATATTTGTATTGCACTGTTCCCACGAAATCTTGCGTAATCTTTAGAGACCAAATGTTTTCATTTCACTACTAAAGGTTTTTCTCCGACCAGGGATTTGAAATGCGGGATTTCTGGGAGCAGCGCAAGTAAGCTCATATCACTGTCATGGACTTTTAATTCGTCTTCAAAGAACTGAACTCTTAAAAGGTGTAGCTGGATAATGGCAGCTAGAAACTTCCCTAATTAATATGAAAACACAAAAAATGTGACCTGAAACTAAAGAAAACTTAACTATAACTGACAGGTCTGTAACAGCTCTGAGAATTAGCTTGTAAAAATTCATCTCTCGTTCCCCTCCTTGGCTTTCACTGTGGAGTACAGAATTTTTTTCCCCCAAAAATAATACAGAATTTCGTTTTCACCATGTTTGTGTGTGTTCTGACATTTTTGTTGGCTGTGGCTGTTCCCCTGGCAGAAGGTGTGTTCACCATAGCATGCACTTCAGGGAGGGACTTCAAGGTACAGCTGCACGGCTGCTTGGCTCCACGAAGGTTTTGACAAGCAACTGATTGACTTAACGTTGTTGTGATCCTTGTTTCAGTCGGGTTAGTTTGAAATGCCACTCAGATTTCCTGTGTTTCACCAGAACTGGCTCTGAGCTCTCTATCTGTGAGCATCAGGGGTAGTGGGTGCTCCTGTGCTGTTGGGCACGAGGGTCGGGGTGGGGGCTGGTGGCTCCCGTGAGCACCCCCAGGTGCTGGGGCAGATGTTGCACTCAAATACTCAGGAAGGCTGACAGGGAGCTGCTTTGGAGTACAAGCCCTGTTTATTGGAGGAGATACCAACGTAGGTCTGAGGGCATCAAGCTGTGTAGAACTCTGACCCAGGACTTTGCAGACCAGAGATGATTCTGTATTGTGCATGTTTCATCTTCAGTTATTCTTTCTACTAAATTGCATATATGTAACACTGAAAAACTTTAAAAATAAAAACATTTGAGGCATGTAGAAGACTCACAAACATCATCATATCAACATATGCTGTATCTGTTGGTGGTTACCTTGCTCTGATGTGTCTTCTCACCACAGGAGTCGAGGTAGCTTCAGAAGGAGTTCTAGAGCCTCAACTGTCTCCAAAGGCAACTTGGGTGTGTCTGCTAAACACCGCCCTGGTGTCAGAGGTGTTCACACCCCTGTCAGAAAGGCAGCCCTGCTCACGTGCTGTTTGTGTGAAGCCTGACCTTGGGAGTTGGATTGAGAACTGTTCTGTAACCCCTCTGTCTTTTCCCTGTAATTTATAAATTACACTGACAACTTCCCTTCATGTGTTTTCTAAAACTCTGCTGCTTTTTTTCAGTACATCTTGCTATTGACAATATACTTTTCTCTGTGTTTAAACTGAGTCTAAACACGTTCCAGTTGTTACAAAAAATCTTTTTTCTGTAGGATTTGTGAACTTTCTGATGATAAACAGTAGATTATTGATCCTGTTAAACTGATGTACCTTGTAAATGCTGAAAACTTCCTGCAACTTCCCTAAAGCTGCCTCTCATTTTCCCCTCAACATGCACACACAGAGCCCGTTTTTCCTGAAATTCCTTCTCTTTCCAGCCAACTAAGAAGTGTGGTAGAGAAATGTGTGATCCTTCTAGCTTAATACAGAGGTAGCTTATGTTTGTATGTGAAGGCTGAAGAGAGGAGACTTGAAGGCTTCTTCCATTCCTGATTTCCCTGAAAAGAGCAAGAAATACCTTAACAGTGTCTTGGGTTTGCAGTGTTTTCTCACCTAAAAAGACGGTAATAAAAATACTTGCATTTCTCTTCCCAGTCTGTGAGTTTGTGTGCACTCAGCTGTCGGCTGCTCCCTGTCTCCTTCCCTTGCTGCTTGCACTGGGCTGACCTTTGATCTCACTGAGTTCCTCTTCCAGCGACTCTGCTCTTCCTCAGGGGTTTACACTTTCCATGTTGGCATCTTTCTCCAAAGTCCCTTGTCTGCTCTGGCTTGATGACTTCACTCCTTTGTTCTTACTTTTCTTTATCTTGCACGCTTGTAGATCGCTGCAGTCTCACAGCTCAGCTTTTATTTGCTTCTTTCATTTTTTGCCTCTGTACAGCTGAGCCAAGGACAGTTGTGCTTCACAGAGCTGGGCCGGGGTGCAGGCAGCTGACCCTGGAGCCCTGGTTCGGCTGCTGGCTCTGGGGAGAAAACCAGGATAGCACAGAGCAGCTCCAGTGCCGGGCCAGTCCTGGGATGGCACCAGCCAGGGCGCCGCCAGTGCAGGCATCTCTTAATCCAGCTTGCAAGTTTAATTCTGACCTTGAACACACAACTTAGAAAGAATGGAAGGTGTTAGTGTCTCTATGTGTGATGTGTGATCTATGTCTGAAAATTCAGGCTTTTTTAGCAAAAAAAAACCCAACCAAAAAACCAAAGCTGTAAGAGAATGCCATAGAATGTTTTAAAATTTGCTATTATTAAAAGACTTGAGATGCACCTTTTAGGGAGGTTGTTTGTTTATTTGTTTTTGTTGGTTTGTTGTTTAGGATTTTTTTTGTAACATCCCAGACTAAATGGCTTGTTGCAAACATCGTTTTCTGCCTTAAAACCGCAAATGCAAAAACGCTGAATATTCAGAATTTTGGCTTGAGACTCACTGAACTGGTGATACCACAAAAGAGCTGGAAGGTGTTTTAGTCAAGCCTTTCTCCTAGGTCACCTTTAATTTTGATAGCTAGTACTGAAAAGGAAATTTGGACTAACAAACCTTTGTTCCTGGAAGTGTTGAAACTCACAGATACTCTGACTTACAGTGGAGGCATCACAAACTCAAGAGTTCAAACTTCAGACTTTTTAATGCGTTCTGTGTTTTTAAAAAACTATTTGTTAGTTTTTGTACACATACATACCTTTGCAGGCTTTCTGAGTAGGTTTGCAGAGGTGTGGAGGGACACAAACTTGCAGGCCAGTTTGGCTACTCAGAAATATTTCAGTGGGTGTTGTGGCTTCACTGTAGCTCCATGTTTTGATTCTGTGTTTGCCTTCATGCAGTATAAGCGCAGCACTCCAGACAAAAGTGGGGATTGAAAACAAAACCATTTGTTAATCATTCTGTTGTAGCTAAACTTAATATAAACTTGGGTTTGAGGATATGCTTGGTATTTTGGAAGAACTGTGTTAAGCTGTTTTTACAGCTGACTTGGTGACATTTCTGTAAGTAAAATACGCTGTTGTTCCAGCATGGCAAAGGTCTGCATAATTCATGTGCTCAACTTAATCACTGGTTTTCTTCTTGTGACAATAAATGGCATTGTACCAAAAGCAATATATCCTGTGTGTAGTTAGTAGTGGAAATAATTATTACTGACCAGCTTGTATTTTCATTGTCTTCGCAGCCACTAGCACGGATCGTGTGCACTGACAGTCGCTCCAGGCTATTAAAGATGTCTGGGGGAAAACCAGGTCTGGAATAACACTTGTTTGCTTTCTGGAAGCTGCTGCTGTACTTCGAAGCAGAAAAGGGTTGCACCTGATGCTGCATTAAGCTTATTCTCTTCTGAGTCTTGTAATCAGAATACATCTAAGTCTAGAGTGTTTCTCCAGATTTGCTCCTCCACATTGTTCCTCTTGAGAAAGGCCCAGGCTCAACACCAGCATCATTAGAGCCAAGGATGATAAGAGAGCAGAAGGGCTTTTTTCTCTGCTTGATCCTGGGATTCTGCTAAACTGTGCTCAGCTTTAGAGCACAGCACTGTAAAAAGACTTGTGGAATGCTGCAACTGGTTTTGCTTACCAACTACGTAAGACCAGATAAGACCTCACAGGCAATATGCAATGCTTGGGAACTCTCCAGTTGTAAGTTCTGCTCCCTCCTGCCCTCCAGTAGCAATTCTGCACTACTGGCTCTGCAAGTAAACCAGCCCTGGATAACTCCCTTCAAAGGGAAGCTTTGGGTTTCATTTCTGGGTGCTCGAAAGGGCAAGATACTAAGACAGTTTTCTCCCTATCACTTGCATTTGACTGCTAGTGTAGTACTCATTATACTAAATTGTCACTCTGCAAAAAATTTTATGCTGTAGAAATAAGAGGGCTGAAGAGCTTGCTCTTCTCAACATACATTCCTTCTTGCTTTCTAAGTCTTTAGAAAAATACCTACTTTCAATTATAGCTAAATAGCCTTTCTGCATTATCTGTGCACATTTTTCTCTGCTGCCCCCTACTCTTCTTAGATGTGACTTATTTTACTGCTAATGGTGTTACAAAAGCTGTAGTACTACAGGTGTCATGTGGTAACTTGTAAATAAAATTACTGTAAACGCACACTCAAGTTATTTGTGGTGCTGCTCTGTGCACGTGTGACACTGCCCGAGCTGTCAGTCCTCACTGCGCTTCCCTGGAGGATCACTTGGGGATTATAAAGGCTGTGCCTGTGCCTCGTATGAGGAACCTTTTGCTGACCGGCCTCCACAGCAATCTGGTCCTATTAACAAGTTCCAGGTAACTCTAGCATTGACAGCAATTATTCCTGTTGCCACATCATTTACCAGCTGACAGCAAATCAGCCCTTCTGTCAGACTGATTGTCAGTGGAGCAGTAATACAGTTTTATGTAAATACCTCAAACCATTTGTACAGCAAGTACAGAACACAGGATTATTTACAGTTGGAAGCTGATGAGGAAGCTGTTGCTGGGGTATTGTGTCCTTGGAGCCTGTTGATGTGTTTCCTATCCAAGTGAGAGAGGGGCGGAAAAGAGTGGAAGAGGTCTGACCTATGTGGAGAACACGAAGTGCCGTGTTTTAGTTAAAAATGCAGATGCACTGCTCTGCTGCGCTCCCTGCGGGTGTCGAGGCTGCAGCAGAGGCTGCGGGGCTGGGCTGGAGCGGAGGGACAGCAGGAACGCGGGGAGCTGGGGAGATGTGCTCAGGAGCAGTGCTCCCTCTCTCCTAGGAATCAGTCCTGAGGAGATGGAACGAGCAGCCAGGTGTGAAGCCCTTCAGAACAATTTGCCCTCATGAATGCACGTGTCCATGTGTTGTGGAAGGCCTGTCATCGGGCAGTGCAGTGGTAGGTAAAATTTAAGGGGTTTTATGCCTTTTCTTGAGGGGTGAATATGAAATACTTTCAGGAAATATTCAAACAGCTGAATATTCTGCAGTGCTGAAGAAAGAAGCATCTCGTAATTCCCAACTACCTGAGGGTCCAGTCAGCTGCCTTTCGTGTATGCAGGCAAAACCTCATTTTTTGGAGATGACAGTATTTCTGCTTCCCAACTTTCAACTGCTGCTGTAATTCTTCACTGATTTCTTCCCTTTAAACCGCCTTCCCTGCAACTGTTACATACGGTCTTTGGGAGCCTGACTCTTTCAAAGGTATTTAAGTGAATTAAGAGGCAAATACCACATGGAAACATTTATCTGGAAACAATTTCCCTTAACATGGATCAGTTTCTCAAAGCAGGAACTTGTGGCCTTTTACCACAAGGGGTAATAGAGTTTATTTACAACAAGCATATTAAACGAAACACTTAGCTCAAAGAATAAATACAAATACAATCCTTTTCAGAATAAAATGCCATATCTGTGGTAGCTATTGAATTAAATCTCTGGGAGGAAGAAAAGGGACTAGAAAACAAAAATGTCTCCAAATCAATGCACCTGAATGAATGAAATTTGTGTGTGTGACAGGGATTGTCTTGAAGGTGGTGATTATAACCCAGGCGGGTTTGGCAGGTAGAGAGGTGGGCAGCAACAATGAAGCCCGTGGCATTTCTTGTATAAATATTTTTATCTGCAAATTGCCACACTCCTCATCAAACAAAGGTAGTAATTAATTAAGCAGGAGAGTCTATTTCAGCTCTTAAGGTGCTTATTTCAGGATATTCAGGAATTGTCTTGGCATTCACTTGCACTGAGAATGGATTAATGATGACATGTTTGTGTTCAATTACTGAAATTTTACATGTGTATATTTTGGTTTTACTTGAATGTATGAATCATTGGAATGTCTGGTAATTTTCACTGTGAAAAGAAGTGTGATTGCCTTTCAGTGATCTGTCTTGCTCCTGCTTGCTAACTGTGCTAGATTTTGGAGCAGGGGGCGTGAAGCCTTCAATGCCCTGGAGTAAAATAATCTTCAGGTAAATTAGTAAAAATTACAAACTGTTTGTATGGCCTGTTTAGGGATAATAAATACATCTGTATACCCTTTGCACCTACTCAGGCAGCGAAGAGCTAACTAATTTCTGAAAAGCTTGAGGGAACTAGAGAATGTAAACCCAGCTCATGCTCTCTTCCTATGAGCACAATTCCTATACCCTGCTGGAGAATACACCATGGGCTGTCAGCTTCCAGGGCTTGGTAATTAGCAGCTTCTGTAATACTACTGGGTGGTTTGCCAATGCCATGTTGGTTTTCTGAAGCCAGCCCCAAAACTGGATTCACCTGGTGCCCAGTCTCCCTCAGGAAGTAATGGGCACAGCCAGAGGTGTCCTGCCTGGTATCTTCTTGCAGTGACTTTGTTTCCATTTGTTGTCTTGTGCAATGAGTTGTTTTCTTGTTGTTTTACTGTTCTCTTTAGTCCTCGTACGCTTAAAGGCTGTGCTGGGGTCAGATGAATGCCTGGCCTTCCTGGATAACATCTCGAGAGCTTTCTGGAATTCAGTGCCATTAGATGTAGCTGTTGTCAAATGTAGCCGAGCTCCTGAAGGCAGCCATAGAAAAATTCTGTTTCAGAGGAAGGAACCTCTGAAGGTCACCTGGCCCAACACCTGCTGACGGTGCAGATGTGGTGACCTGCACACCTCTGGGCTGCGTGGGCCTGAAGAGGACCTGCTCAAGGGAGCGGAGAAGCAGATCTTTAGTTCACACTGGCTAATACCTTATACTGCTAAACTCTGCAGTTTTTAAGAAATACTGTGATCAAGACAGAGATTTAAGCATGGAATTTATCCTTTAATCACTTCCACCCCTACTTCAGTCACGTTGGGTGTAGGGTATAAAGGGTGCTACCCTTCACATCCTTTTTTCTGTTTTGACTGGAAGGCATTGGCAGCGAAGGATGATTCCCGTTTGTACAGAGCCTTCAGCTGCCGCAGAGATGCGAAGGCTGAGCCCCTCCTTGCTGCTCAGGCTGCCCTTCCTGGCACCGCCAGAGTTTGTGCTATTCCTGCTCCTGGGCTGAGCTTTCATTCTTGTGCCACCTTGCACGCTTTAGGTACTGGTTTTTACACATATTTTCTACAAATCAAAACCCATTTTGTGTAATGTTTGCTATTCATTTTGTCTGCAGATCAAATTTTTCAGCAACTGTGATCTAGTCTCCAGAAAGCAAAAAGAACAGAGATAAAACTGGCCCTAGAAATGACATAATGACGTTTTTTATTCAGCCTCGTAGTAGAAGCCTTGCCTCCGTTAAAAGCCGAATAAAAGCTGTCGAAGGAAATGAGAAAGCATAACCGTAGCTCAGAGCTCTGCGCTGCGAAGCGCTCCTGCCTGGCCCGCTGCTGCAGAGCTGTCGGGATGATCACGGCTGTGCCATCTGCTGGGGGAAAGCTGCCATGAACAGCGCTATACAAATAAAAACCTTGCTGACGACAGTCAACCGCGATCATTAAAAAGCAGAATTTATAATAATAATACTCAGACTGTCTAGAAAAATATCACATAGGTCTTCTATATTTAGAGCTCCAGTGTTTGTCAAAGGCTAACCTAGTGACAGGGTACAACACAAACATCTCTCTGAAACTGTAAATGAATCACTTCTATTTTTATGTGCTAGGTTTGGGGGTTCTTTTGTTTTGGGTTTGGTTATTTGTTCAGTTGTGTTTTTCAAAGCCGTCTGAGTCTCACAGTGGGTGTACAGTATGACTGGTCAAGGCAGTAGAAAGGAGGATTTAAAGACAATTTTGTTGCATGGGACTGATTTGATCATTCTTCCTTTTTTCCCCTCCAGTTTTTGGTGTGGGTCCAAGCAATTCCAACCACCTACAAAAAAAGCACACCACCGTGCTAGGGAATGAAGCACAGAAGCAAGGTGAGGCATCGGGAACTTAATATGAATATTAATGATTAAGATTATGCTAATTATGATTGTCAAACTTTGTACAATCTGTTCTTCTCTTCTCCATTCCCATCCGCCCGCTCCATACATACTGGCAGAAATATCAAAAGAACAATTCAAGATAGAGGACTGAGAGAACAGTATTATAGCTTGTAAGATGAAAAATTAACTTTACCAGCCTGTTGCTGTGTTTTATACCCCCAGCTAAGATGACACATTTCTCTCTTGTAACAATATCCAAGGGATTGCAGAATCTTGTTTGTAGCAGCAGCAAAGTATCTTGCAGGAAGTTTCTGGATACTGATGCTCAGTGGATTTTGCTGCTTCCAATTGCTTTTCTGACAATTTCCATGCCCTGCTTTGCACCCTGTTCAGAGAGTTAATGCTTCCTGCTCTGCTCTATAATTCTTCAGCTCACACAAGAGCAGAGATCAGTTTTCTGATCAAATGTGAGTTATGCTGACTTGTGCCTGTGTGCTCCTGCCAGAGCAGCTGGTTTGGTTCTGTCCTGTGCCCCTTGAGCCATCCAGAGGTCTCAGGTGACTTTTTTTAGAACTTGACAGTTTGAGGTACCCCAGAAAGGCACTGGAATGTGGATATTTTTGGCAGAACAGGGTCTTCTCAAGGATACCAGTGAGTATAAAAACAAAACCTAGGATGCAAAATGAGTTTCAGAAAAGCCCAGGACAAAGGCACCTGTGAGAGTTCCTTTGCATAGTACATCAGCATGGGCACTACTTTTCTGGAATAAATGGATGCAGAGAAGGATGTTGAAGAGTGTAACCCCCAGCTGGTTTGGGTAAGATCCACCTGAGCACCGGCCACTCCAGAACCTAGATACCAGCTGAGGTGGCATTGCAATATTTGCATTTCACCCCTCTGTTACCAGACAACAACCTTCTAACCTGGCACACTGTGGAACATGAAGCAGCAGCATCACCTCTGTCTTTATTTTAATTGTTTTTACATTCTATGACACACGCCTGGTAACTTTTATGTGTAGTGCTGGATGCTGCTGTCTCGAGCAGATGTAAGAGAGCCTTATATAGCTTCCTCCCACCCTTGTTCCAGTCATTTCAAACACTAATCATGCTGTGGCTGCAGCAGCCTGACCACCCCGCTCCTCTCCCGTGCTGCCTCCCTGGGCCACGAGCTGCAGCAGTCGCTGTGCCAGGCTCAGCAAACATTCTGACAGAAGTGTCAGTACCAGAGCAGAACAGAGAGAGCATTCAGCAGCTGTGTGGCACAGTACAGAGCACAGTAGGTGTGTACTGTGTGCACAGTGCCTCCTGACCAAGTGACACACTTAATGCAAAGATTTCTTCTTGGTACAAAATCTACCGAGGAATTCTTCACATAAAACTGTAGTGGAGCTCTGAGTGAATTTGCTTTATGAAACGGCTATAATACACAGCAGAGAGAGTGAGACTTTGACACCATTAACTCACTGTGGCAGTCTTGCAAACCTGTATTTATTTTCAGATTTCTGAGCATGTCTGCAAGGGATATAAAATGGAATTATAGATATGGAATGTTTTCCAGCTTGGCAGCTACATTACAAAGTAAAGCTGCTTTGTCACTCACACTTGGATATCATGGATGCTCTGTATGACATAGCAAGAGAGACTGTTCTTGCCATGCATATTTTGCTGGGGCCCGTGAGTCCGTGGAAACAGGCCCTTTCTTTGTTTCCACATCGTATGGATCAGGGGATATGTCTTTCATATTAAGACTGCCAAAATATGGGTGCAGCCAGCCTTATCCTATCTCATACTCAGTAACCAACCCCCTACCAGTTTCTGCAAACATAATCTGTATTCTCTTGATCCGTGCAATCTTGCGACTGTGGCAGTATCTTTAGAGATGAATGCCATTTTTACCGTGCCTGTCAGAAGCTCTATCCTGTAGCACACAAGCTGATACACAACAGAACAGAACATCCAGCATGCTCTGGCAGCTCACTGCCTTCCTGCTGCCAACACTCAAGGTGCTAAAAGTGAACCATTTACTTTTCTGCAGTCTGAAGAAAATACATAGTTGTGCTATACACCAAAACATGAATGTACATAACTGGGACATGAAGCAGGCACTAGGTGAGCCATGCGGTCAGCGAGCTGGGTGTTGGCAGCCTTCTGTAATTCCTGCCGTGTGCTTTGTCCTTTCCTGTGCTGAGTTCATGGTTTGGGTGGTTGAGCAGTCAAATCGAGGCACTTACTGAACACAGTTCAGGGATGGCAGGAAAAGGTTAATTGAAAGGTATCTGCTTTTTTCTTCCATTCAAATGCTAGCATTTCGTTTATGACAACCACTTGAAAAATACTTGTTTTAGAAAAAAAAAAAAAGCTGTCAAAATAAACAGCACTGATTGGTGTTTATGTTTTGGTGGGAACTCCAGGCCTCTCTTGAAGGTAAATGGTGAATTGCTTCACTGGCCACACCAAGTTAATAATGAACAGCAACAGTAGTGCAGGTTACAGTCAAAAAGTGCTGGTGTTTGCTTGTTCTCCCTCTGCCTGGCTGAGGCTCCTCTGACAGCAACCAGGAGGATGTAACAAACACTGTGATTGATAGCGCTACACAGGGAAACGGGCACGGCTTGCTTGGGCTAATCTTGTCTTCAACCTGTCTCCCCATTTCTCTATTACTAGAAGCATTTGAGCCATTTGTCCTAAAAGTTATAAAGGAAGTTCATACCCTTATTTATCAATATTTGTACAAGAATGATGGCAAGAAGGGTCAGCCTGTTATGAAGAATCAGTGCAGATCCAGCCACAAGATGGAGCCAGTACAGTACCAGGCACACCTTCCCAGTGGGACAGAGTGTTAGGCTGTTTTGTCTCTAAATCCTTCAGCAGTTTTAATAGGATTGTTCACTTCTCAGTTACTGAGATAGCCTTGGAGAAAATAAAAATCCAATGGCGAAAACAAAAATCAGAAATATCTAGTATTTAGGGTACAGAAATCATATATAACTTGTTCCAAACTACAAATGAAACGTACAGGTAATCTGATCACAAAACATTAAAATCAGTGATGCTTTTTCTGGACTCTAAATAAAACTAGTCTTTAGACTCAGTTACATTCTCCAGGGGTTTATGGAATTAAATGACCTAAGGGAAAAAAAGAAGGAAATATTAAGAGGAGGCAAAAATTACAGGGTGGCAAATGAGGCCTTTGAGTTAATCTTCTGGAATCAGGTATATCAATACAAGTAATAAATGAGCAGAGGCAGCTCTAGCAGTTGCCACAGTGAATTAAAAACCCCAGTGTGAAGATCAGGAAGACAGGGGTTGCTTTGTATGTTCTCCTCCCAGCAATCTTTGTAGACACTTTTTAGATAAGTTACTAAAAAGAATATGTGTCAAGTGTCAGGTTACAGTGTACAACCCTGTGCTCTGATAGTCACAGAACATCTATGTTTTTTCTTATTACTGTTCTTCTCTTCACTCTCCTCACTCAGTTTCAAAGTTGCACTAGACTCATATTAATTACAATAAAAGCTTTTCTTTTTGTCCTTCTCAGAAAATTTCCATGGCCAACATTACTCTTTACTTTGTATATTTATCTCAACATTGCAAAAAGAATCAGCTCTTTAGTATCTGTCTTCATATAATTCCAGAGAATAATTCGATGCCCTGTTGCATTTTGCCCTGTAAACAATGGGCTGGCTACCACAGGAAGTCAATCCTAATCAACGTCTGTTTCTATTTAATTTTTCCTGGAGTATTGCTTTGCTATGGAAACCTGTATTTCACCTCTGAAACGAAATGAAATTCACCTTCTGTGAAGAACTCCAGGTGACCTGCTGGTCATTCCTGACAAGAGATGCCTTCTGAATGTGGCCAAGCTTTTAATATGTATAGTATGTCTAGCCTGATTAATGAGAAAACACTAACAAGTTGAAAATGTTTTTATCATCAATTAGCCAACTTTGGGCTTGCTTGCCCCTTATAATAAGATATTGCTGGTTTTGAAGTGGGAACAGCAATTCTGAAATGCCTTTGGGGATCCTAATGAAGAATCAGTTGAACTGGCAATTAATTGAACAGATAGATATGATCATCTGACTGTCTAGACAGGAAAAGGACAGTCCCATGCTTGACAGGGACAAAAACCACTGCTGGAATCCACAGCTCAAGAAATCATTTGATACCTTGAAAAAGGATTTGAGAAGAGATATAGAAACAACTTAGAAATTGAAAAATGTGCTTTATAAAACACTATTACTTAAAAGGATGTTCTTATGTCTATAGTGAGTCCTACTGTCTCCTCCATGTTATGGAGCTGGAGGAAACAGCAGCTGAGAGGTAAAATTAAACACATTCAAGGGAGAAATAAGACATATATATCTGTCAATGAGAGTAATTAATGACTGGAACAAGGAATTAACAATTTGTAGAGACAGGATGTTCTAGGATGTTTCCCTAAGGGATGTTCTGGTTTAAATGACAAGGAATATCACCAGTCACATGGCTTCTGTCCCACGGTGAGTACCACATGATTACAATAATCCTCTGGCTCTATTTATCTGTGAAACGACAGAATATGCTTGTGCTGGATGCCCTAATCTGGGTAGGATAGAAAATGAAGATGGAAATATAAATCTGGGTTTTAAGACGAAAAACACATCTCTTAGAAGAAAGTAAAAAAAAGGAAACTGAACAATGCCAACACAGAAAAAGCCTGAATCCCTGCTTCTAGCCAACTGTTTTGCATATATAGGCAAGCATATGCAGAATGTGTTTTTACAAAACACATATCAACAGAAATTTAATCTCTCCTTTTCTATGGCTCACAAAACACAGGTTTAACTTCCCAGATAAGCAACAGCTGGCCAACAATCAGCCAAGGAGTCGATAGCTGCATGACATAGATGACAGTCCTACATTGAGGTGGAGTTTTGAATATGTATGTATACACTGAAAAGCTTACGTAGTTCTCTTTATTCTACTACTTTTTCCTTTTGCCTTAGAAAAACACATCTTCTGCTTTCTCTTCTGCTAAATACAGACAATCCATGCTAGCATCTGATTTTGTGATTTAAATGCTGCGGTACTCATCAAGTGCAATTAGTTTCTATGTGTTGTCGTTCTAGTTTGCTGTGTTGCCACTCCTGTTTGCACGCTAAATATTCCACTGCACCGTGTAATTTACTTACCAGGAGTGAACAGCTGGAAAGCTGATGATGCCGTTCCCAGTCTCCTGGTGAAGTGCAGTCTGCTCCTTGTCTGCAGTCTCAATGCTTCCTGCTGGAGGCACACCCTCCAGCCCTCTCTGCATTCAGAATCACACAGCCACTATCAGCGAGGGATCCAGAACAGTTCTGTCTTTTCAGTCTCTGGAGATGATCCAGACATCACCCCTTGCAAAGGAGCTTGAGATAGCCTAAAAGAACTACTGCTTCTTTTTCAGAGATGAGGGGAAAGTCACACAACTAACAGGGTAAGGCTATAGTTTGCTGGTAGGTTTTGTCCAGTTCAGTCATTTATACCAGTGCACTTTCATCATCAGAAATTACATCCAAATACTCAATTCTGAAACAGGTCACAGACAAATGTAAAGACTGCCCACCATTTTCATCCTGTTTTCCATCTCTAGTATGCTTTCACAAAGTTAACTATCAGAACGAGTCTGTATTTGATACATAAAATGCTTATGCTTATTTCCCATAAACAGATACCTGAGGTAGATTGCCCATAGACAGTAAGATTTGGAATTTGAGAGTTAGGACTGAGAGATACAATGTACAGCTCACATCATTGTCTATATCTACTGTTTTAACTAAAACAGAAAGACCTTTTAATGTATATTTTTAGCACTGCTTTTTGGTCCCAAATCTTCTTTTGCAACAGTCTAAAGCATATTAGAGGAGTCCAAACACTTGTGTTTGGACTTCACCCACTTTAAGGACTTCACTTCTACTGTATCTCACCTTTGGGTCCTGATCAGTGAATCCTGCAGTTCCAGAGGCTGGAGTTGATTGTGCCAGGTATAAACACAAAAGGAACAGTTACAGATTCTCCCATTAGAAAACCAGTGTTGCAAGTTTCAGAGATACACACATGTATTTACCCACCACAATTGTCTGTTCTGCTTTTGAGCCTCTTGACAGACTTCCTGCAAAGCCAACAACCAAAGCCATCAGGAGAAGGAGACACAACCAGCTGCAGGCTTCCCCACTTACACAGCCTGGTCACAGCCCCTGCAGTTGCCTCTGCTTTTGAGGACAGACAAAACTTCATCTCTCCACAGCTTGGTTAGTACAAAAAACAAACTTCAACAATAAATACGGCTGTCACTTGTTCTTATGATCACCATTTCCATTACCGTGCTTGTAGCACGATGATCCTTTCGTGGGCCTTGTATTTTTGTTTAAAGACCAAAAGAAGTACAAAACAAAACTCAACTCTTACTGTTATCATGTAGAGAAAAGTCTAGATTTTCTACTGAAAGTCGATATTAAATTATTAAAAAAAACAAATTCAAGGGGGAAAAGTAAGAAAATTTAACCTAGCTACTAAAGCGTGCTGAGGCTTGAAAGGTATGTGTGCTGGCTAATTCCCTGGTGAACTTCTCTGCTCTAGGTAGGACACTTGTATATCTGTCAGTCTGAATATTAGAAAAGTTTCATTAACATCTGGTTTTGCTATTTCAAAAGTCACACAAGAGATAAAGTAGATCTTCCACAGTGATGGTGGGCATAAACAGAGCAATTCAGATTTTGCAGATGACAAATTGCCCTCCAGTGGTGTATATTTCAGCCCTCTGATAGACAGAACATATATTCTCCTAAATTAGGTGTCTGGAGCTCTGGGTGATTCTGAGTTTTTTCCACATCACATCCATTTATATGTATATGAGCAGATGTCTACATCACATAAAAATCATGATACAGATTTGTTTGATTCATAGCCCCCAAACAAATTTCTCTGCCTGTTCTCCATTTGAGGGTAGCTTGAGACATCAGAGTGTTTCAGGACATCTGATCACATCTCTTGATATTCCCTGATCCACTGAAGATGCAGCTTCACTGCACCTTTTCGGAGTTTGCAGGTTTTTTGTTGGCATAAGTGGTACAACAGTTCGACTGATTTCAGAAAGCATCGCAAATGAAAGGATACTAATTTATTTGTTCACCCGAAATACCTCCCTACACAGGCAGTTCCAGACAAGTAACTAAAATACACTGTGACAAATACCAGTATAATTTATGACCTAGCAACAAGCTGGTTTACAATTAATGCATAATGTTGCATTTTCATATTATATAATCAGAAGTTTGATACAAATTTTGTCAGTTATTTCTACATTACACTCTTTAGACCAATTGCTGCCATGTCCCAAGAAAGAAAATGCATTTTTCTTTTCCTTGGAGAGATTTAGAGAACACAATGTTACAAACCTGAGTAACTGAGAAGACAAGATCAGATTTTTTGTTTTTCATTACTAAGCTTGCATTTATGGCAAACATGTAGGAAATTAGTTAAATTAGTTTTTAAAAAGATTAGTTTTTCCTTCTTTCAGCGGATTTCTTTCAGCTAACACAGAGAATCTAGAGTTTGAAATTCTAAGACCAATTGATTTTTTATATTTGGTTAAAGTCTCCAAACTTTTGAGACTTAACATATCCTGAAGAAGCAAAGGAAGTAATGATCCAGACACTGAGATGCAAGCATTTGTCTTCCTTGCTCTTTAAGTTATTTCACTGCCTCAGCCACTGACTACATGCAGTGCTCTCAAGTACATCACGCTGTATCGGAGGTTCATTCCTACAAGCAACCTTAACCTGCTACCACTGAAAGCGCTGAATACATCCTTGACATGTCTTTATTTTCAAAAAAAAATTTAAAAAAGAAAGAGAAAAGGATGGTATCTAACAGTGCAGCTTGTGTATTTGTTACTAGGGAAACAAACAGCGAAGAGAAAGAAACCCTCAGTGTCCTTGTCATTTGGATCTTTCAGCAGAGAAGCGGAGCTTGTGTTAAAACAATGGAAACACTGTTCAGCTTTCAGGATCCTTTGCTGTTCTTGCTGAATGACAGACACGTCTTTCTCCCCCTTGTCCATCTTGTCATCTCTGAAAAGGAGAGTCATTTCTACATTCCACACTGGACTGCTGCTTGTTTTTTTATTCCTCATGTAGACTTTAATACCTGATTCTGCGTAACCTGGTCAGTTCCTAACACCTAAACCAAGATCACAGCAGGTCTCTTGAGGTAAACAGAAGAGAGAACCCTGACGATGTGTTCATACCTGTGAAAAGCAGACACAGCAGCACCAACAGTGCCAGGTTTGTGCTACTTTGAGTTTGTACTGAGTCAGAGCATCATCAGGACTTCAGAGAGCGTGAGGGGAACGGCAGCATTTGCTGCGCTCCAGCATGAGGAGCCTCGTGCAGCCGCGATCCCTGAAGGCCTGTGCACATCCTTGCCTTGCAGGGTCGGGGGCTGTGGGTTGTGTGGGAGCTTTGCCCCCAGTTTCGGTGAGCCAGGGAGATGCCAGGCCATGTAAGTCATGACTGACACCTGTGGTTTCAGTCAGTCGAGAGTGTCAGTCATGGCTCAGCTGGACGGACACCTCCCTGCGTGGGTTGGGAGGACAGTGCAGAGATCCACATTGTTTGTACCGTGACTTTCTGCTCGTTGCTAAATATGCACTGTGTCAGATTTAATGTAATTTCTCTATCAAACTATGCTAGACGCCTGCTTCTTTTTCTGTTCCATTTATTATCTTGTTCGCCTTTAGCATTTGCCTCATGTAACTCATCTTGTGGGAACGGGATTAGGAAACTGGATTTGGTGCACTCTGAAGTATCGCTAAGTAAATCCAAAGGATTATCACCTTTCTCCTGTTTTTACAAGACTACAGCTACCAGCACCAGAGCTGGAGATGATGGGAAAATTGTAATAAAAGCCCTACTGGAAATACTCTCACAAATTTTTGTTTCCTGCTGTTTCAACAAAGCATATTTCTGCTTTACTGTGCCAGCGTGGCTTTTCTGTACTGTTCAAGACTGGCTGTTAATTTGCGAGTAAGAAGGAAGAAGTCTATGACAAAAAACCCACATAAACATGTGAATTATATTAAAAAATGGATGGTCAGAATAAAATCAACTAGCACATGGTTTATTGATCATAGCCACTAGCTGAATTGTAATGGATTCCCTCTCTCTAGTATTCCGCAAAGTACCAAAGCCCCCTGGGTAAAGAAAAAAAAAAACCACTTGATAAAAATTAGACAAAAAGGAAAAATATGTCAGGACTGACAAGAAAAGGAAGCAACAAACGTTATTGATGGTGTGTGTTCGTAGCATGACAGCAGAGCCCTGCCCGGGGGTACAGTGTAAATGACAACTTAGTCACAGGCTCCAGCAGTTTGTGTCCCTACACTCTCTGTCCATGGAAATGGAAGGGTACAGCCAAAATAAACCAGAGGCTGGCTTTTATTGACTTTTTAAAGAAAAACACGATCATTGCCAACAGACCTCAAATACTGGGGAAACTACTTGTATATGAGTTGCGTTTTGGTTTCCTAATGTTGAAAATTGTTCTTTTACACCATAAAACCTTTTTTTTCTTTACAAGCAATGAGCTTTTCCCAACTCTCTCTCTGGAATCAAGTGTTCCAACTGGTCCTATTTGTCTTTCGGCCTCCAACTGGCCTTTTTTTCCTAAATGTTTTTTCTACAGCACTTAAGTTTTACCAGACCAGTGCCACCTCCCAGGGTTTTACTAATTCCTGCAGAAACGCTGAGGATAAATACTTTCTGGTGCGAAAACGCACTCTGAGCAATCCGACATTGCCGACTGCAGCGCTTTCACGTGGAAACCGCACCCGGCGACGAAACCGTAAACGGAGCCGGCTGCTTCGGCAGGGGCTTTATTTATTACCTCGCGTTCGTTCCATTCCCGCTCCCGTCCCGCCGCTTCTCCCCTCAGGGCCGGGCCCGCCTCAGCCCTCAGCGAGCGCGCGCCGCGCG